>JACEIK010003375.1:0-168601 GCA_018107945.1 Datura stramonium | reverse complement strand
GATTATTGAATTGCTGGTTTATTTCATCTTTTCTTCTATGGTTGTTCTATTTAATTCTTGTTCCTACTACGTTAATATCTGGCCAATGTTAATGTAAATCGAAAAAGTCCGGTTTTACCCGAGAGGGCAAGAAACTGGAAAGTTGTGAATTAATAGGATATGATCTTTTCTTGGTTTGGGAAAATTGGGAATTGATTTAACCTTCAGGATAGAAATATACCTGAAAGTCGTATTAGTCATGTGTGGAATCGGTTTTGTATGGCTAGAACATGAATTTCTTCTTATCATAGAAATGTAGGTGGAAGGTTCATGATTCTTAAGGTGGGTTAAATACGAGAGTTTTAATCCATAGGCGCAAGATTCCGACTAGCAACCGAGGAAAAGATAAACCTTCTGTATCTATCGATAGTTAGTTTCTTTACATGTTCTTGTAGCCTCAGCACGCTCACATTCATAGTTGAGTCAATTGTATAAACATCTTAACTTTTATAAAAATAGTTTCCAAAAATACAAAAGCCATTACTTTACTGCTTTGTTGTCTTCATTATTATAGTTGTAGTAAATTAGCACTTGAAAAGGTTTCACCGTAGTCACGATACTGCCGAGGTTCGACATTCGGTTCTTAAAAGAGCCACTATATTACTTACCCGCGACCATTACCTTGCGGGCTCATCAGAAGTTTTTGGCGCCGTTGCCGGGCTAGGCTTAGTGGTGAAATTACGATTTTTTTTAAACGTGTTGGTTGCTATTTCAATATATTATTGTTGACAACTTGGTGCTGTATTTTGCGAGATAGAGATTGGTGAACACTGGCAAGAGACAAAGGTTTGGTGGATCCATCTTAGGCCCAGGAAAAACTTGATTTCATCACCAGGAGAAGCTCTGGGAAAATTGCCGATTGCTCGAGACAAGCTATTATGGAGCAACCCTGCAAGAATCCCACCCACTCGTGCGGGCGGTACTAGTGCCCGGGTAAGCAACCCGAGCAGTTCGTGATGTGGCCAATCCCACATGCTAAGTAATGTTTACATCTAGCATCCGCCAAGCACGAGCCGGGGAGGGAGAGTTCGAGCTTAAACAAGAATATGGTGCAATTGCTGCACACAAGCAGGCAGTTCACAGGTCTCCCTCACGAGGATCCACAACAACATCTTGAATTTTACGGGAGATAAGTAGCACATCCCAGGTGTCAACGGATTACGTCGAGCTTACACTTTTCCCATTTTCACTTTTGAAGCAGAGGTGGCTGAAAGCTGAGCCACCAAACTCTATAACCACATGGGATGATCTTGCAAGAAGTTCTTGATCCGATTCTTTCCTTCGGTAAAGCTTGACAGGCTTAGAAGTCCAAATTCTAAGTTTTAAACAAAGAGGAAGGAGAGAATGCATTATCCTTTTGGGAGAAGATTCAAATCATTGTTGAGGACTGTCCTCATCACCATCCCAGTCCAATGATGTGCTTGTGCACACTTTTATAGAAGGTTTGGAACCCCACACACAAAAATTTTGCTGGATTCGGCAGTGGGGGACAAGCTTTAGAAAAAGACTTACGAGGCACATACTTTGCTTAATCGTATTTCGCGGGGAAATCCGGAGTGGGGTGCGGACTCTTCAAGAGGAGGAGCAGGAGAAACGGCTGGAGCTTGGAAGTGGATGGGTTTACAGCTATCGCTGCACAGATAGCTGCTAGAATCAAGTAAACACCCACTTCGGCAACATGAACTTGAGCCGATCTCAAGCCCCGGTGAATGCGTGCGACGATTTGGTGTGAAGAGTGCGGAAGCAATGAACAGTCAGCTGAGTGTTGTGGAGCAAATCCAGACTCATTGAACTTTGTCAGTAATGCACAAGGAACAATCACCAATAATTATGGGAACAACTTCCAACTCTAATTGGAGGAATCACCCGGGCTAGCAGGGTAGCAGCAACCATCGGGCGAGAGTTCGAGTCGGGGATGCGGCGGAATCAAGGAGGGCCACAGAACTATCAGGCACAATACAGAAACAACAATGCCCCTCCTCCCCCACCATCACCCAGCGTTGAGGAGATGTTCAAGCAGGCGATGAGTAGCCAAGCAATTAGCAGTGACTATGTCAAATTGTGTAGAAGTCAGAAGGCACTGTCGACTAGCTACCAAGGCAGGTATCAATTTAGACGTTGCTGGAGCCAGAACACCAGGCCTGAGGAGGACTCCCCAGTGACACAGATCCCAACCCCAAGCAGGTAAATGCAGTGACCACGAGGAGTGGTTTTGCGGTTGAAGAGTGGGAGCAGACCACCTCAACGGTCGGGGAGCGGCGAAGCGGAGAGGGAGCGGGAATGATGAGAGGAAACACAAAGATGCTGAATCAGAAAGACCTCCACCCCCGTTCCCTCAACGATTAAGGAAGCACAAGGAGGAGCGTGCTTCAAAAGTATGGAGGTGCTTAAGCAGGGACACATTAACACCTCTTGTTGATGTTTTGCGGGAAATTCTAATGTATGCAAAATATATTAAGGACATCGTGGCCAACAAAAGCAGGCTTACCGAATATGCCACGAAGTGGCCCTTACTGGAAGGAAGTGCACTTCCCGGATACAAAACCGGTTGCCAGGAGCTCAAGATCTGGGAGCTTCACAATTCAAGCAACAATCGGGCAAAGTATCGAAGCTCCTTGACTGTGTGATTTGGGAGCCGAGCATTAACTTGTGCCAACCTCGGTATTCAAGAAGTTAGGTCTAGGAAGTCCTAGACCACAACAGTGGTTTTGCAGCTTGCGGATCGTTCCTTAGCAGACCGAGCGGTGTGTGGAAGGGGCGTGCTAGTGCAAGTCGGCTCCTGGCATCTTCCCGGTGAATTTTGTTGTCTTCGGACTTCGAAGCAGAGCAAAGTCCCATTTTGGGACGACCTTTCTTGGCTTGGCCCCGGAAAGCATTAAATGATGCAGCTGCAGGGGCGGTTAACGTGCGAAAATGGCAAGGAAGAATTATTTGATGTGGATAAAGCTATGAAGCTTCCGGTAATACATGAGGAACTTTAGTAATGGTGTACTTGATCGGGCAGGAGTTGATCAGATTGTTGAGTTGCAGGACCCTGTGGAGAGAGCATTGATTAGATCCGATTACTTCGGAGATAGAGATGCTTATGGGGTGGTACAAGTTTGAATGATCTACCGCTATCCTAAGAAGCAAGAATTTGTGCGTTGATAGAGGTCTTTAGAGCCGTTGCCGAAACCATCTATTGAAAAAGCACCAAAGCTGGAATAAAGCATTACCTCATCTAAAATATGTCTTTTTGGGGAAGAGGGTACCTTGCCGGTCATCATTTCACTTCGAGAATTAGAAGCACGGGAAAGAAACGGTCGCGGTTCTGAGAGAAAAAGGAAAGAAAGCAATGGGTTGGCAAATGTCCGATAATCAGAGGGTATCAATCAACCTTTTTGCACACCGAATTTTCACAGAGACGGAGCAAAGCCAGCGTTTACGACCCACGGCGAAGGTTAAATCGGCTTAATGAAGGATGTGAGTCGGGAAGAAATAATTGTGGCTTGATGCGGGGGTGGTCTATCCGATTTCCGACGCGGAAATGGAGTCGCCCGTTCAATGTGTCCCGAAGAAGGAGGAATGACGATGTAACCAATGAGAAAAATGAGCTGATTCCCACGAACCGTCGGTTGGCCGATTTGCATAGTTACGAGAAAGCTAGAAATGAAGCCACAAGGAAAAGATCACTATCCTATCCCCGTTTATTGACCAGATACTAGGCAATTGGCTGGGCAAGAGTACTATTGTTTCCTTGATAGATTTTCAGTTATAACCAAATAGCCACCTTAGCACCCGAGGAGCCGGAGAAGACTACTTTCACATGTCCTTATGGGACATATGCATTTAGACGGATGCCATTCGGGATGTGCAATACTTTTTTTGCCACATTCCAGAAATGCATGATAGCAATCTTTCACGACATGGTGGAGAAGTTTCGTGATAGTATTTATGGATGATTTTTTCTATTTTGATATTCGTTTGCTACTTGTTTACGAGAACCTTGGCAGGGTGTTGGCACCAAGTGTGAAGAATCTAACCTTGTACTCAATTGGGAGAAGTGTCATTTCTTAGTCCAAGGAGGGCATTGTTCTTAGCCATAGAGTGTCTTGCAAAGTTAGAAGTCGTCGAGCTAAGGTGAGGTGATTGAGAAATTACCTACACAGTCGGTGAAAGGTGTTGCGATTTTCTCGGGCATGCGGGGTTCTACGAACCGATTCATCAACCTTCTCCAAGATTTCCTGAGCCGTTATGCAGAATTATTAGAAAAGGAGGCGATGTTTGATTTTGATGATGAGTGTGTTAAAGCATTTGAAGAGTTGAAGCGGGTGGTTAAAAAGCACCCATCCTTATTTCTCCCGGGCCAAGGAACAACACTTTTGAGAGCGTGTGTGATGTCACAGTGATGTGCGGTAAGGCATTTAGAGACGACGAAAAAATAAATCTTCCACTCGAATTCACTATGCAAGCAAAAACATTGTTTCTGACTCAAGAAAGTAATTACTCTGATCCGCAAGAAAAGAAATCTTGGCATTGGTGTTTGCTTTTCGATAAATTCGAGATCGTATTTGGTGGATTCTCGAGTAGTGGTATATACCGATCATGCAGCGATTAGGTATACGTTTAACAAAAAAGGATCAAAGCGAGATTGATGGTGGATCTTGTTGTTGCAGAGTTGACTTAGAAATAAGAATGAGAAGGGGAAGCCGAAAATCAGGCGCCGGGTCACCTATCGCGATTGGAAGCCGTCGCACGTGAGGAAGGTAGCTTGATATCAAAGGAGTTCCACGATGAGCAGCTCTTGGCAGTGGAGAACTTGAGTCCCATGAATGCAGACATAGTGATCTTATTGGTGAGTGGAGTCTACCCACCCAGAGGCTACGGACCAACAAAAAGAAAAAATTGCGGCATGGCTATTCGGTCTTTCATTTGGGATGAGCCATATTTGTTTAACGAGGCCGGATCGGGTGATGAAGGTGCATCTCGGGAGAGCATAAATTGCGGAGTCTTGAGGTGTCACTCCTCACTATATGAAGGGAACCACGGAGAGCGAAAAGGGCCGGCACACAAGGTACTGATCGGGGTTCTTTTGGCCTACCTTGTTCGGGGGACTCTATGGCATATGTAAAAATGTGCGATAGATTTCATAGGACATGCACAATTGGTAGGAGACAAGAAGATGCCGCTGCAAAATGTGCTCGAAGTGGAGGCTTTTGATGTATAGGTATCGACTTCATGGGCCCATTCCCACCATCATTTATTATCGTTACATCTTGGTAGTTGTGAATTATGTATCAAAGGGTGGGTGGAAGCGATAACTGCCCTGAAATGACAACAAGGTAGTAACAAAGTTTGTGAAAAAACACATCTTCACAAGGTTCGGGACTCCCAGGGCCATTATCGGTGATGGA
Organism: Datura stramonium; assembly: GCA_018107945.1. Classification (NCBI taxonomy): domain Eukaryota; kingdom Viridiplantae; phylum Streptophyta; class Magnoliopsida; order Solanales; family Solanaceae; genus Datura; species Datura stramonium. The sequence continues at coordinate 163,169 of JACEIK010003375.1, read as the reverse complement.
GGAGCCCTTTGTCAATGCAAGCTTCGGAAAATGCTGGCTAAATATGGGGGTGCGTCACAAAGTAGCAAACTTATCATCCCCAAGCAGTGGGAAAGTGGAGGTAATGAAACGAGAAGTAGCAGAATTCTTCAAAAGACGGTGAGCTGCCAATGCAGCCATTTGGTCCTAACCAAACTAGATGATGCGTTGTGGGCACTCTACAAAGAACTGCACCTACAAGACACCAATTGGGACACTCTCTCCATATCAGTCTACGGGAAAGCTTGTCATGCACTGCGAGAACTAGAACATGGGCACCACAGGGCGCGAGAAATTGGTGTGGACCGGACCTAGCAGGTAGAAAAAGACTAATACAGCTTCAGCCAGAACTCGGCAGAGTTTCATTGGCATGCTTATGAAAAGTGCCAAATATTACAAAGAACAAACTAAAAGATAGCGCGATAAGCATGTGGTGCACCGTGTCTTCGAACCGAGGGCAAAAAGTACTACTCAACTCGAGTTGAAATTTGTTCCCGAGGAAGCTACGCTCCAAATGGTCGGGGCGTTTGGTAGTGAGGATTGACCCCGCTGAGCCGGTAGAGTTGTGGCAAGAAGATCGAGGTGCCACGTTCTTGGTAAATGGACAGAGGAAGGCAGCACTGCGGGGTGAGGATGGCGGAGTCGTGAAAAACGTCGGTCACCCTAGGGGCAGAATAGGCCCAAGCTGACATCGGCGAGACGGTAAGCCGAAGCGCTGCAGGAGGCAACCGTGAACAGTAATATATATTGTACATAGAAAAAAAAAAAAAAAAAGAAAGAAAGAGATTTTCTTTTTTTTTTTTATGTATAATAGTGTAAATAGAAAAGAGCAAAAGATATTTTGTTCCTCAACCCTTGGAATTCTAACCGATTTCTTGTGGTAGATGTTTTACGAGGTTGGCCAGGAGGAAAAAAATGCAAAGAGCATAAAGGAAAAAAACGAGTTAGAATAATTTTTTAAGTGGCAAAAGCATTGAGCTGCGATAGCTTATGTCACGGAGGAGGGCCTCCGCGTTGCCCTCCGTATGACACATTGGCTAAAAATGCAGATTTTGCAAATTCCCGGGAATGCTGCCTTGATGGCTCCCGTGTCACGGAGGCATGCTCAGTTACCCTCCGTGACACGTTGACGTGTCGCGTCGGGTCACACCGGGTCACGAAGCCCGCGCGAAAATCCACTTTTTAAACCCCAATCCCTCATTTTCTCATTTTTCTCACACCCTCCGCGACAAACCCCCAAAAATCCCCTCCCCCTTAACGTGTCACGGCAATAGGAGTATAAATTCATCAACTTTTCTTCGATATCACCGGATTAAAGGTATGTTCTTGAATTCAACTTCAATTTTTTGCTACAAATTTTCGATGTCTAGCATGAACTAGGAAAATCCCATGCCTAGATATAAATTGAGCTTAAATACATTTGAGTTGTTGTCGATTGTTGTTCGTAGTATGGTGTGATCATATGAATTCGATAATTACATGCTTAATTGGGTACATGTGAAATTGTAACTGAGATTTGAGTTGCGAATTTAAAAAAGTTGAATTGAGGTTGAGTTGTTGAAAAATTGTTGGGTTGTGCATGTTGGAGTGAATTGAATACGTGTATACTTATAGGTGTTATGCTTAGAAAGCGATGAAATTATCGGCCAGTAGGTGAACTTTCACGAAATCGTCGAAGCTCATCAAAATCGGGAAATTGCTTAGGTTGAGTTTGTAGAATATCCTTATTTTTCTCGTTATCTTTAGCTAGTGCCATGTGATGAAATGATTATCGATAGTATGTTGGAGTTAGGCGTACGAAGTACGCGAGTAGTACCTTAGAGTGATCTTGTCGAATTTTAGAAGGCAGAGGCAATTTTTTGTTTATGTTGTTTCTTTTTTGGTGTTGTTCGAGTTTTGTTATCTTTTTGTAAATTAGAAACAAATGTGATCTTGCCAAAATGCATAATGTGAGCTAAAGACTAAGTGCGGGGTGGCCGAGGCAGAAGCAACCTTAGTCGAAGCTAGTATTTTCCAACTCGGCGACATTGAGGCATGCATTTTCTTTGGCAGAGGAACAATGTCGGCGAGCTTGAACAAGCTGAGAGGCGCATCAGCATCGGGCGCCGGACGAAGGGTTGGCCAGGAGCGGCGGTCCCAGCAGCACCGCGGTTCAACGCGGCGTATCAGCCGTATGGGGCAGCGATAGGTGACCGAGAGGAAGAAAGTAGATACCAAACACAAGGAGAACAAATACTTCCCACGGAGGAGGCACATTGCACGGGAACCGTTAGCCTGAGTTCCCCCGGATGGTGCATCGGATTGGCAGCTGCTGGGCTACGTTTCCTTTTCGACGAGCCCAAGGTGCAATCTGCACCTAATTTGGAGTATACCATGGAACTTAGACACTAAAGTCACACCATCAAATAAGGAGCGGTGTCACCTTTGGAGCCTCACCACCTTAATGCCATCTAGAGGCGCAAAATACGGACGCCCACATACTCCGACAGGCGAATGTCACTCACCTATGCGGACTCCAGGAGCGTACATTGTGTGGAAGGCCGGTCTACGGCACGTTGGAGGGCGAGCACAAGGAGAAGGCCTGCCATCGGTGCCTATGCCTGGTGAAGCAGAAGCAGGATGCGCTTAAAATCATTGCTCTGTTTGATTCGAGTGCACATGACGGATGTGACCGGGGATCGTGTATGCTTAGTATATGCCACACGATGAAATTTGGGGTATGTTGGGCGGTGATCATATCACCGCCATGAAAGAGGGCCGTTACATCAAGAGTACAGCTGATGCAGACCGGCGAGCGCGACTACGTTCTGAGGACGGGTCGAGGAAGAAGGCCTAGGCCATCCACGGGACGGTGTGCCATGGGTATTTTAAAAACTGGCGCCCGACACCACTCACGGGCCTGTTCTACATTGGCTGGCGACATGCTGGGATGATAATATATGTCGCATGTTCGGGGATGCGAATGCTCCGGCTACGCATAGGCGAGAGACCGGTAACGGGCGAGCTAGCGGCTCGACTTCGTACCGCACAGCGAAAGCCGGGGCACTATGTCGAGTGGGCCCAGCTTTGTGGAGCTGTAGATGATGTCCCCACGGGCGAGGGGAGCACGTCGCGAGGATTCCGACGTTGGTCGGAGAAGGAGCGATGGTGGAACTTCCGAGACATGGGGATGAGCGGCGGCACACGATGAAAAGTAGGTACTTTGGCCCACGATCGAGTTTCACCACCCACCTTTCTGTTTGTAATTATGGTTTCTTGAGGACAATGTTCGATTTTAAGTGTGGGGTGGGGAGTAGTTAGGTGGTGCTGAATTTTGTCTTGTCTTGTATATTATCGCATGTTCTTTTGTTATTTGTTGTTGTGTTTGTTTCAATGTGACTACTGTTTTTATGTGTATTTCGTTTTTGTAAATATTGTTGTTGTGGCTTCGTGTGTGTGCTGTTGAATGTTGTTGCCCGATGTGTAAATAACTTTGTCGAAATTATCGATATTTTTAAAATTTTCTCGTAACTAGTTTTCTTTGGGTTTCTCGAGTTTGTTTTCGGTTCTTTTGCCGAGAAGAGTCCCATTGAACCGAAGTCGTGAAAAGTGACCGTTCCCTATGATGGATGGATGACGACCTTCTTAAGGGAAATGCGGTCGATAGGAGTAACTTTTATGTTCAATTTTGGTTTGTTGGTTGTATCCCATGCATGTTGCTACTCTATGGCTACGAGAAATTGGGTGTTGAGTTGTACATAATATTTAGATGGCAAAGATGATTCGTAGAAAGCATGCAAAATTTTTGTACATATGTGAGACACTTATGCCATAGGAGCCGATTCGGTGTGATTGAAGCTTAAATTTTGAATTCTTGTGATGGCGATTAAGAGTGTGAAGTGCGTCTTGAATTAAGCATGTGCATGAGTGTATAGTGAGGATTTGTTTATTCCATGCTATTGTCGATTGTCTAGAACTTTCCTGTTGTGTGTACGAAACGAAATGAAGGAAGTGTAGTGTAGGAAGGATGTAGGCATTTCTTTGTTAACCAAAAAAGTTTTTCTTGTTTTCCTTTCATACCCACCTTGAAAGATTAAATCCTAGTCGACCCGTTGAGCCTTAAATACACATAATTTTTTTTCTTTTCTGTTTCTTTGTCCGACAAAGTGAACCAAGTTTACCTTCTGTCCATAGCCCCCTTAAGCCAAATTTCGAAGCTCTTAAGCGCTCAAGAAAATATAAATTTTCCTATGGTGTCAAAAGGAGTGAAATGATGAAAGAAAGAAAGGGAGGAAAAAGAAAAGTGATAAAAAGAGAAAAGAAAGAAAAAGGAAAAAGAGTCGAGAGGTGAGAAATGGCCAAAGATTTTAAGGAAAGAAAGTTGTATAACTCATTTTTTCTTCATTAGTACGGTGTGTTAAAGAAATGGGTGATAAACATAAAAGATAAACTCAAGAGAAGGAGGAGGAAGGAAAGAAAATATATGTTCGAGAATGTGATAGGATGTGTGAAAAAAGCGCTTAAGGAAGCTAGTTACTATTATTGGATTAGCCCGGTATATACTAGTTCCGTAGCATTACAACCCGTTAAGTCCTACGTGATCTTACATCACGCATCCGTTATAGTGGAGTAATACACTAGAGGCAAGCATGGGTCATGACACAATGCATGTGAATTCTTTTGGGAGAGTAGCGAAATTGTGCGTATATATACCCCGGACATGGAGTTCCTTAAAGTTCATGTGACTAAAACTGGGGAATCTCTCTTACATGTTGTGAGGGCACATGTTTGATGATAGAATATAAATTCGTGTCGAATATCTTGGTCAACTAATATGCAGGAGTTTGCGATATCGAGGGTGCGATTCTTGTGCTAGGAGGTCTTGATTTATTAAGTGTCGTTGTGATGATGATGCTATGCATGTTTTCTTGATGATTTGTTGTGAACATAATCGGTATAACCGTAGCTCGGTTTGTCGAGCCAAAGTAGCCATGATGGGATATCAATTTCAGAAGGTGTACTGAAGTATTGAGGGCGGATGGGTTTAAGTGTGGGGTAGGTGATAAGGGGCATATTTATATGCCAAATCGATACTCCAAATGGCGTAAGCTTTTGCTTTGTTTGTCCAATAATGTGTGTACATTCTCATGTAAATTGTCGGAAAGTGTGATTTTATACTAATAACATGATTAGCGTTGTTTTTAGGAAAAACATGCTTTGATGGAGATAAATGACATGTTGGGGAGAAATCGAAGATGAACCGAGGAGCAGTAAGGAAGCCGGTTGGATGGCAAGAGACACAAGGGCTGCTTGATAGGGCCGTGACACGCTGCACCATCGCTGATGCAATCTGCACGGGAATTAAAAAGTGCAGAAATTCCGGTGAAGGCTCAGCGATCGAGGCCGTGCCACGTTGGATTAATTTCCCAGACCCTTGCAATTCCCGAGGTCAGCAGTGCACCATTGCACGCTGGCCATGCTCCGCGTGCATGCCGTGCCACGTTGGAAGCAATTACCTGGGCGGACGAATTTCCAGAAGGCTTCGCGTTCGCACACCGTGTCACAGGCGGTGCTTTCCAGCGTGCACTCCGTGATGCGTTACCAGCCGAGGAAAATTTATCCCTAGTATAAATAGAACACCAGGTTCATTTTTAATTATTCTGACTTGGTGGAGCAAACACGTGGGTTACAGGCGGAGGTTTTGAGGGGCCTTGTAGCCCAGGGTTTTCTCTATCCCTTTCTTCTTCCTTTCAATTGTTTGCATAGATTTCCATTCATTTAACGATGTTCAATGCAAAATGAGTGGCTAATTCTCTTTCTTCGAGGTTATGAACTATTGTATTGAAATGTGATTATTGAATTGCTGTTTTATTTCATCTTTTCTTTATGGTTGTTCTATTTAGTCTTGTTCTTTCTACGTTAATATCGGCCAATGTTGGCCATAGAAATCCAAAAGTGCGGTTTTCACCCGAGAGGGCAAGAAGCTGGAAAGTTGTGAGTGTAGGATATGATCCTTTCTTGCTTTGGGAAAGTGAGGTGATTTACCTTCAGGATGAAATATACACAAGAAAGTGTTATTAGTCATGTGTGGAATCGGTTTTTATGGCTAGAAACATGAATTACTTCTTATCACAGAGAGAAATATTAGGTGGAAGGTTCATGATTAGTTGGGTTAAATACGAGGATTTTAATCCATGGCATAAGTTCCGACTAGCAACCGGGAAAAGATAAGCCATGTATATCGATAGTTAGTTTCTTTACATGTTCTTTGTAGCCTCGGCACGCTCACATTCATAGTTAAGAATCAATTGTATAAACATCTTAACTTTGTTATAAAAATAGTTTCCAAAATACAAAAACTCTTCTTTTGCTTGTTGTCTTCATTATTATAGTTGTGTAAATTAGCACTTGAAGGTTTCACCCGGTAATTTTGTCCCTGCGGGTTCGACATTCCGGTTCCTTAAAAGAGCCACTATATTGCCACGACCCGGCCTTGCGGGCTCATCAGCTAACTCTGAGGGAAAGTCCAACTCATAGGACACTTTGCCAAAACGCCTCAATATCCTATAAGGACCAACATAGCGAGGCGAGTTTTTCTTTCTTCTAAACCTCATCACTCCTTTAATACGATGAAATTGTCATATAAACCTAATAATTAATAGAAAACTCATGTTTCTCTTCTCCTCACATTTGCATATGATTTCGGATATTCAGATGTTTTCAACCATTCTCTAATAAGATGAATTTTTTCTCCATGGACAAAGGCCGGAATTGAAGCCCGATCAAGGTAACCCCGGCTAAACTCAAACCACACAAGTGATTATCCCAATTACCTTTGAATTCGATCATGCAAGCCCTCAATATGTCCTCTAAACTCTAAATGGTTCGTTCAACCTAACCATGCGTTTTGCAAAAGTGTCATTACCAAGCTTAACACGAGTGCCAAGACACTTTTGAAATGACTTCCAAAAATGTGAGGTGAACTAAGTACCCTAATAGAAATTATGGAAAAGGAACTCCCATGCAATCTAACCAACTCTTAAATGTGAAGTCTAGCTGAATCCTCAGCTGCATTTGTAGTCTTAGCGGTAGAAAATGTGCTAACTTAGTCATCTGGTCTTCAATCATCCGAATAGAATCATTACGGCCAGTGTGTATGAGGTAAACTTTTAATGAAGTCCATATTTATCTCTTCCACTTCCAAGTAGGGAATGCCCCAATATCTGAGTCGCACCTCATGGCCTCCCAATTGCTCAACCTTAACCTGCCACGGCTTAATTAGGACAGCCGCAAATTCCATGATATTTCTCTTCATACCATTCCATCAAGGTACATCTTAGTGGCACACGGGTGGGTGTAGAATAACTAGACTTTCGTCTTCGTCAATATCTCTTGCCTCAAACATTCTATATCCAAAACACACAAGCGATTCTGATAATCAAAAAACTTACCATCTCTCCCTTTGGAGAAAACCTTCACCTATTTCATGAAGACTGCTTCCTTCAACTTAAGCAATATGCTCGGATCATCAGCTTTGCTTTTCCTTAACATCCATCACAATAGAAAATTTGGAGCCATTCTAAACTATAACTCCACGGTCGGCCCGAATCAACCTGACGAACTCCCAATCGAGCAAGCCTATGCACATTGTGAACCAATTCATTCTTCTCATCCTCAATGTGAGTAACACTGTTCATGGATAATATATTGAGGGAATAAACCACTACATTAACTTTATGCGGATGGTAAGTTACTCATATCATAGTCTTTCAAATAGCTCAAGCCATCTTCTTTGACAAGATTCAAATCCCTTACGACCGAATACATACTGAATACTTTGTGTTTAGTGAACATATCCCACATGAACACCAAAAAAGATAGTGCCACCAAATAATTAAGAAAAAAACTACTACTGCCAATTCAAGATCATGAGTTGGGTAATTTTTCTCATAGACCTTGAGTTGTCTAGAAACATAGGCTATAACCCTACAATATCACATCGACATTGTTATACCATGAGAATTAAAGAATTGGATCTAGAAGTGAGTCAGGAGAAAAAACTAGAAAATGTTGTAGCAGTTGCAAAATGGGTCATAACGACTTCGTGCGAAGGCCAAATGGTGATCAAGTGACTCGTGAGAAGGCACAGGGATGGAGACTCGAGGTCCTCACGATGATGTAACGACTTCGTGATGCATCACTACAAGTCGTCATATCAGTCATGGGGTGGTCCTAGAGAAGGATAGTGAAACTTATCTGGCTGTACTTGATGGATGGCACCTAACGAGTCGTCGTCGGTCTAACGACCCATTAGGTGGGCCGTTACCAAGCTTGATTGAGTTTTCATGGATGATGGGGCGGTTCACTTGATGGGTGAACTAGAGATCGTGTGCTCTAGTAGCAGTCGTCGGGTCATCCGTTAGGACCCCTTGACAGTTATTTTCAACTTTTAATTTCAATAAAGGGATTTGCCATAATTCCTATGTTCTAAGGGCCTATACTACGTCGTTTTAGCTCGTAATAAGGGGTTTTAAGCTGAGAAGACCCATCTGAGCCATTTCTTTGCCATTGCAAGGGTGAGAGCTTGAAGAGAATAAAGTGAGGAGAAAAATTCAAGATTTTCGAAAATCAGCTGGGCAATTAGGAAGAGATTGGATTTTCATTCCAAGTATGTAAGGCTGTGAGTGGGTGCTTTCTTCCGCACCCATGCCCATTCCCTATTAGTTTGTTATTTGTTTGTGATGATCAAGTATGGGTCTTCCAATTGATTGCACGATTCTTACTTTTCTACTAATGGGTATGATTAAATTGAGTTGATGTTGGTGATTTACTAAGCTTGGATGGATTCTATCTTAATTTCTTTTACAAAATTATTTTTCTAAATTGAATCTAAAGCATCCATGTGTAGGTAGTTCATGATATAATGTGATGATGATGGAGAAGGTGATGAAAAGCATGTTTCAAGCCTTACCCATGATTTTGATGATGTTTTCAAAGAGAATTAAATAGACCCATGTATGATCAAGCTTTAGGTGGTGCTTAATGTTGAGCATGAATGACGGTTTTGTGGGTAAACTTTATTGCTTCGTTTTGGAGAGAAATCTCCCAAATTACAATGTTTTCAAATGAATTGTATGAGTTCAAACATGGTAAGATTTTGGGAAAGGCCCTTATATTGATTTTGATGAAGTGATATTTCTAAGTAGGCTTACCACGTGATTTTGGAGTAAAGTCTCTCGTTATTCTTTGAGCTTATGGTATGTATCGTAGTAAAGCTTTCTATATGCATGAATTCATAGTGGGAATGTATGTTGGCATTAGCTTCAATTTCACATGATGTTGAGTCTAAGCATGATTTCATTCTAAGCTTTGTCAAGACGACATTGTTGAGCTTCATATTTATATGATGTCTAGTGTATGCATGATTTCCTAATGATCTTTGTCAATAGACAATGTTGAGCTTCATTTCATATGATGTTGAGTTTATGCATGATTTCATATTGAGCTGTATTTTTACGATGTAGAGCATTTCATGTTTTGGAGAAGAGTCTTTGCTTGCGAGCGGGCTAGGGTCGATTACCTATTCGCAGAACTACGCGCCAATGTAGGGTGATTCTATTATATTAGCCCAGGACCTCCATTGTGGTGATCCCCGACTCGATTGGCCCTTTTGAGCTTGATATCAATGTCATGCTATCATCCGTAGCCCTGACAAGATTATGGACGGCTCTTCCCACTTGAGTGTAATAGTCGGGACCACGTAAGCTCTATCGTGGTATGTCGGTTATGTGATGAGTCTCCCACTTTCTGTATCATTAGTGTTGCTTATCCATTACTCATGATGATTACTTACATGGCATGCATGTTTAAAACATGGTTTGACTCATTGTTTAGCTTTTGATATAAATGTTATGATTTGCTTTGAGTCATTCCCGTTTACTCATGATATGTTCTAAAAACATGCATGACCATATATTATATAAGAATGATTTTATAATGAATGCTTGTGATCTTTTCTTATCCTTAAAGGCTATCATATATGTATGACTTGTTTTGAAAGACTATTATTTCTCTAGCGGTTATACTAACCTTTCATACTTGGTACATTCCATGTACTGACCACATACTTTCTATCTTTTATCGTTTCATGATGAAGGATTGGGTTCTTTCCGAGGTTCGGCCAGGTACGTAGCCGCCTATCGAACTTAGCATTTTCTTTCTTGGTGGGTCCTCATCCTCCGAGGACTAGACTTTGATTATTTTAGTGTATTTTCAGTTTCAGTACTTCTGACTAGTTAGGGTGTTGTCCCATCAGCTCATCTTGGTTAGAGGTTATCGAACTTAGACATGTATTCAACTTCAGATGTTCATTATGTTGTTATGTTAAGTTGACTTCGGCGAGTTTATATTCATGTTTCCTTCATGTTTATTGAATGAGTTGGTGAATACTTATGCCATGTGTTGGCACCCAGGTTCTCGGGGTCCCTTGTCCCGTGTCTATGATCCGGGTGTACTCTCAGTCGTGACAAACTTGGTATCAGAGCCATAGGTTTGCATTATCTAGGAGTACGAATTCCGCATTAAGTAGAGTCTTTTTCATAGGTGTGAAGCACGCCACACTTATGGGAAAGAGGCTGCAAAACGTTTTAGGAAATGTTCCCATCTTTCATTATTTATGTGCGTGCGATGAAATCTTTCTGTCCTCTAATTTGTGCTATTCGCAATTGCAGTGTCATGGCTCCTCGAAGGATCAATGGAAGGAGAAATAGGCGGTGAGGTGACTAGGATGGCATGGTCGTGGTATCGAGCGGGTCCCACTTAGTTCGAGCCTAAGGCACGGAGCCAGCCGCCCCGCCTTGAGTTCCGGGCCACTATCTAGATGCTTGTGCAGGCCTTGACCACTCGAGTCAATAGCGGCCCATTGCGCATGTTCTGCGAATGGCAATGCGCGGAGAGCGGCAGGACTTCTTGATGATTAACCACGTCGGGTACTTGGGGGTCCAAGGTAGATGAGGACCCACAGTAACTTCATTGATGAGATTTTCAGCATCATCCAGGTTATGGGGTGGCTTGATGTTGAGTGCGCGAGTTGTCCTCCCTACTAGTTGAAGAAGTTTGCGCATACAGTTCCGTCAATGAGAGGCAATGATTGGTGGAGCATGTCTTGTCGCAGGAAGAGTTCCATGTCGCATTCCTTGATCGGTTCTTCCCTCGGGGAGATGAGGAGCTTAGGTAGCGAGTTCGTAAGCTTACGAGAAGCTTGAGGAGGATGATACTAGTATTCCCTTGAGTTCCTCACCTATTGAAGTATGCTCACGAGTTAGTGGGCGACCGAAGCGCGAGTGAAAAGTTTGTGCATGCGATAGCGAGTTACTAGGATAGGAATGCGAGATTGCTGCTCCATCGGAATATGGACTTCCCCTCGGATGGTGTTGTATGCCCGGCGAGCGGAGGCAGCACATTGAGAGAGAGAGAGGCCAAGAAGGCTAGGGCCCGAGGACCACATATTTTCCCAGTGAGGTCAGCGATGGGCATCATCGCGAGACTCACAGTCATCCGGCCCGGCCATCGGCCACTTGAGTGTGCCATCTTGGCCTAAACACACGATCGAAGCGACATCGAGCTCGAGGTCATAGCGGTAGGGCCCGAGAAAGATTCAGAGTGTTCCAACTTGTCACAGGTGGCCGAGCATACAGACCGGTGCGCAGCAGGTTGGGGTGCGTGTTTGGGTGCGAAACTTCCGGACACATGCTTAAAGATTGTCAGCTGACGAGCGAGGATAGGTTGGGGGCCGTGGCCCGGCTTCTGAATCGGCGGCCCACCCCTTTACTCAGCTCATCAGGGCATCTACGGTGCGACTGGCGGTCGGTCTGGGAGCTCAGATTTATGCCCTACCATCCCCGTAAGAGCGGAAGTCTCCCCGGACGTGGTTGCGGTATGTTATGGTCTTCCATGTTGATGTTTATGCATTATTAGTCACGTGGGCCACCCTTGTCCTTGTGACTTTTATGTAGCTAGTAGCTTCGGAGTCGGTCCGATGTCTTGTCGAGAATCTTCTCGGTTTCAACTCCTAGTAGGTGACTCAGTTATATATGGGTGTATAGGAATTTCCGGTCTTGGTTGTCCCGCCAAGGTCACCTACGGCGAATCGATAGACTTATCCATGACCGATTTTGATGTTGTTCTCGGCATGGATTGGTTGTATGATTGTTATGCTTCCATTAATAGCGAGGACCCGGGTTAGTAGGATTTGAATTCGAATGAGCTGGTTTTAGAATGAGGGTAGTTGAGGTGCACCTGCATGGTCGCTTCGTTTCCTACCTAAAGGCCAGAAGATGATTTCCTAACGGTTGCATGTATCACCTAGTTAGGGTTAAGGGCGTGGAGTCAAACCCCCAACTATCGATCGAGTTCAGTGAAATGCGTGAGTACCTAAGTGCTGCATTGATTTTCCGGGTATTCCTCCCTAGAGGTGGGGTGATTTCCGGTATTAACCTCCTTCCCAATACGCGGCTTAGATCTGTTCACCCTACTGCAAGGGATGGCTCCACAATGAAACTAAAAAAGTTGAGATACAGTTAAGGATTTTCTGAATAAGGGTTTCTTTAGACAAGCCGGTCCCCATGAGGTGCACGGTACTATTTGTTCGGATGAAAGATGGTTCCCTTCATATGTGCATTGATTATCGACAATTGAACAAAGTCCTTTGTCAAGAACATGTATGCCACCTAGGATCGACGATTTATTCGATCAGCTTTTGGGGTGCGAGATGTTTCTCAAAGATAGAACTCAGATCTAGATATCAGCAGCTTAGAGTTCGGGAAAGTGATATCCGAAAGATGGCAGTCGGAACCTGGTATGGTCATTATGAGTTTCTAGTTGTCTTTTGGACTAACAAATGCTCTGAGCTTTTATGGACGATGAGCAGTGTTCAAGCCATATTCGTATATGTTCATGACCGTTTTCATTGATGAAATTTTGGTATACTCTCAGAGTGAGGAGGAACATGCCGCTCACTTGAGTAGTGCCTCGAACCCCTAAGGACCGCCAATTGTATGCAAAAATTAGCAAATGTGAGTTTGGTTGAGACTCCATGGAATTCTTGGGCAGCTATGTGGTGTCTAGCGAGGCATAAGTAGGCTTCACTTAGTGAGGCGGTGAAGAATTGGCCCAAGCCGTGAATCCTTCGGACATTCGGAGTTTCTTGGGCTTGGGCGGCTACTATCGGAAGTTTTTGAGGTTTCTCAACCATTGGCGCCCTTTTGCAAGTCCTTTCGAAGAAAGGTGAAGTTTCAATAGTTGGAGGCTTGTGAGAAAGAAGTTTCGGGGAGTTGAAGGCTTGACATACCTCGGCACCAGTGTTGACCCTGCGAGTCCTAGGAAAGGCCTGGGATGGAGGACTTGAGGTCCTCATGGGCGTGCGCTGACTCGTCTTCTGTCACCATGAGTTGTCATGTCGGTCGTGGGGTGGTCTAAGAAGGATAGTGAAGCTTATTCAGTGTACTTGATAGAATAGCACCTAACGAGTCGTCGTAGTCCTAACGACCCGTTAGGTGAACATTACCAAGCAAGTTTAGTTTTCATGAATGATAGGGAAGTGCACTTGACGGGTGAACTAACAGATCGTGTGCTCTAGTAACAGTCGTCGGGTTATTAGTTAGGACCCCACAGCGATTGTACCTCAGCGATTTTAGTAAGGAACTTTCCGTAATTCCTAAGTTCTAAGTTCCTATACTACGTTGTTTTAAGCTCGTAATAGAGGGTTTTATGTTGAGAAAACCCATCTAGGCCCATTTTCTTCATGCATGCAGGGTGAGAGTTTGAAGGAAAGAAAGTGGGGGAGAAATTCAAGGTTTTCAAGGGAAATCTCTGGTAGGCAATTAGGAAGGATTAGAATTCATCATTCCCGGTATGTAAGGCTATAGTGGGTGCTTTCTTCCCCACCCATGCCCATTCCCTATCAATTTGAAAATTGGTTTGTGATGATCAAGTATGGATCTTCAATTGATTGCATGATTCTTATATTTCTACTCATGGGTAGCGAATTAAATTTAATTGATATTGGTGATTTACTAAGCTTGGATAGATTCTATCTTAATTTCTTTTACAAAATTGTTTTCTAAAAATTGAATCTAACGTCCATGTGTGGGCAGTTCATGATAGAATGATGATGATGATGATAAGATTGATGATGAAAAGGATGTTTCCAGCCTTACCCATGATTTTGATGATGTTTTCAAAAGAGGTAAATAATAGACCCATGATGATGCTTTGGGTGGTGCCCAATGTTGAGCATGAATGGCGATTTTTGTGAATTGACTTTATTACTTCGTTTTGGAGTAGAAATCCCCCAAGTACAATATTTTCAAATAGGTATACGAGTTCAAGCATGATAAGGTTTGGGAAAGGCCCTTGTATTGATGATGAAGTGATATTATTTCTAGGTAGGCTTACCACATGATTTTGAAGTAAAGTCTCCCATTATTCTTTGAGCTTGATGGTATGTATCGTAGTAAAGCTTCCCCATATGCATGAATTCATGATTATATGTATGATGGCATTAAGCCTCATTTCACATAATGTTGAGTCTAAGCATGATTTCATTCTAAGCTTTGTCGATACGACACTGTTGAGCTTCATATTTATATGATGTCTAGTGTATGCATGATTTCCTAATGAGCTTTGTCAATAGACAATGTTGAGCTTCATTTCATACGATGTTGAGTTTATACCGATTTCATGCGAGTTTAGAATCACTAAAGAACGATGTTAAGCTACTATATTTATCGATGTAGAGCATTGCATGTTTTGGAAGAAGAGTTTAGCACCGGCGAGGCTAGGGTCGACTACCTATGCCCAGGCTACGGCTCCCAGCATAGGTTAATTCTATTCTATTATTGGGACCTCTCTTGTGAATTATCCCCGAACCGATTAGCCCTTTTGAGCTACCATTGATATCATGGTACCGTCCGTAGCCCTAACTGGGTTTGGACGCTCTGCCCACTTGTGTGTAGTCGGAGAACATAAGCTTTATCGTGTGGTATCTCGGTTATGTGACGAGTCTCCCCTTTGTCTATATCATTGAGTTTCATATCTATTACTCATGATGATTACCTCATGCATGCATGTTCAACAGAGTTTGTCTCATTGTTCAGCTTTTTGATATAAATGTTTATGATATTTGCTTTGAGTCATTCGATTTAGTCATGATGTTCTAAAGCCATGAATGACCCTATATTAAATGAAATGATTTCATGTGAATACTTGTGATCTTTTCTTATCCTTAATGGATATCATATATGTATGACTTGTTTTGAAAGACCCATATTGCTCTAGCGGTTTTACTTACCTTGCATACTCAGTACATTCCACAATCTTGACCATACTTTCTATGCTTCATTGTTTCATGATGCGGGATCCCGTTCTCGAGATCGGCCCGTTCGTAGGCACTGTCCCGAGTTAGCAATTTCTTTCTTTGTGAGTCCTCAGCCTCCGAGGACTAGACTTTTAGTTATTTTTAGCATTATTTTAGTATCGGTACTTACGAGCTAGTTGGGGTTGTTCCATCGGCTTATTCTAGATTAGAGGCTTATCGAGACTTAGACATGTATTCGGCTTGGAATGCTTTCTTTTGTTATGTTAAGTTAGAAATACGCTAAGTTTATATTCATGTTTCCTTCATGTTTATTGAATGAGTTAGTGAATATTTATGCCATGGGTTGACTTAGGTCTCTCGGGGTCCCTTGTCCCGTTTCTACAATCCGGGTGTACTCTCGTGTCATGAAAAGCATGCAACCAATACCCATTCTAGAGGCATTGCAATAAATCAAGAAGCATCTACGAACCCTGCAGTCGAGGTCAAAGTTTGGGGGCTGAGTGAGTCGAGTCTTTAACTCCTGACAACTCTTCTCGCAAGCATCGGACTATTGGAATTTGACTATCTTCGCTAATCTTGACATAGAAGTAATTGTACCCGGAAATTTTGGTGATTATTTGATGTTTTATGCTATGTTAGGGAAGTGCGGTTTGTATATTGATTGTAGATGTCAAGGGAAATATGCTGAATGAAAAAAATAAAGGATATATGTGAAGTTTATAAGTTAAGTTCAATTTTAAGCGACCATATATCCCAAATATAATGAACTAAGCTCCAAAACCTATCAAATTAAATTATTTGAGTCTAGTTTTCATAACATTAATTCTCTCTTCTATATCGGAGTTCGGGTAAATGTTGTGGGCATTTTTACTAAAGCCGCATTAAGTAGTGATGTAAGAACCGCCTCCACCACCCTACCCCTATTTATTAAGTTGTTTGTTGCTCAAGTCATATCATTCCTATCCAAATTCGAGCCGCATGATTAGGGGACACTTATCTACGTATTTTAAAGCCAAAAACCAATATAAATCCAAGGCTAATCATCACCAAACATTCAAGTCCAAGTGAAGATCATTGCAAAGGGTGAAGAGAGGCATCGGTGAGTCTTGTTGCTGCGTTTTTGAAGCATGTTTATGATGTTCTTTTTTCGTTTTAGAGGAGTACTAAGATGCGCATACTCCCTTTTTTTAATGGATTGGATTTAAGGGAGGGGGTAAGGTTTATATCCTTTAAACTTACCAGAAATGTAGCTGAAAGCTTGAAAATTGGAAAGCTAGGCTAGGTTGTTTTTCATGTGTGTTTATTGAGAAGATTCCCTATTCTTTGGGTAGGTTATGCAAGTATCTTGATGTTAGAAGGTTATATGGAAACCATAATATATGTATACGCTTATGCTACGTTCAAGTTTTGCATTCAAGGCAGCAAGGATTTCCATTAGAAAGTCGCTATGTGTTTATTAGAGCTCTTGAGTTATCTAGACACTCCACGAGAATTGTTTAAGGCTTTAAGTAGACACATTGCACATTCTTTGAAAGTTGTATATGTGTAAGGTGGTTAACCAAAGTGTAAAATTTGAGGCGCTAGTAGCAAAGGAAAGATATAGTAAATGTTGAACCTTTTAGGTAATATGTGAGTTATATGCTCTTTTCCTGTAGTTGATTTCAGAAAACGCTGGCTTGACGTTAAATATGAGCAAGGCGATGTTTAAGGGCTTGGGTTGGCAATTAGGTAGTGAGATGCGTAGCAAATTCTTTGAAATAATGAACACGAGAATAAACTAATTAAGTTGGGAATCATGAATCCTATTTGGAAAAGAATTTAAGATTAATAAGAAAAGTAGAGCTAAGGTTGTTAACTTAGATGATAAGTGTTACGATTGTTAATGGGTAGAGCAAATGGCTAGTAAGAATTTACCCTATTCTAAAGGCGTTTAGCAAAAATAACTTCATAAATAAAGTTGTTTATGTTTAGTAATTGTTAAAAGCTAATGAAAGGCCAAGTAAAGTGTTAACTTATTAAGAAATATTAGAATCGAATATTTTGAGATAGTGACTCAAGTTAGGGAAGTTCTTCATTATTCTTTTTAAGCAATTATCTTTGATTATTTGTTCCTAGCAGTTGGATTAATTTTTCAAGTTTTAAAGGATTTATCCCAGAAGTTTCTAAACTTTTTATAATGCCGCTAAGCTTTTTTTAGCTCTCATTATATATTGCAAGTTTCACATGACTTTTCCTCCATTATCTAAAGCACGACTATAAGCCATTATCTTAAGGCATCCCTAGGCGTTGCCTAGCATTTTTTTTATTTAAAGAAGCTCCAAGTTTGAGATACGCAAGTTATGTCTTCCTGTTAAGTTACCTCGATATGTGATATGATGTGCAATGAATGAGGTATGCTCACAATTCTTGATATGAAAGTATGAAAGTCAAATGAATATAAATACAAAATCAATGCTAAGATTGTAGAAGCTGTTATGTTAAGCTATTACTCCTACGCTCCTCGACGGGGAATCCTTTTGAACAACCTGTTATAATAGGAAAGCCTTATATCTTGAAATTAATTCATCCAAGTTGATGATAAAAATCAATGAGCTGTTCAGTGGACATTATCAAACATTACACAACAACCCCCTTAGAGGAAGAGCCAAACAGGGGGACGGGTAGGAGAAATGAGGTTTTGGGCTCTAGAAGGGTTTGGGGTTGCAATCCCTCTTTCATGGCCACATATCTTTCCGTAAGAATGGGAATCTAAAAATTCTAAAACTTATGGAACCAACTGGTTTCACATCGAAGAACAAGATCCCGGAGCAACGACCCTAACAGTTTGGAAGATATCTTGAAAAGGTTTCCAGCACCGGTGTATCCTATATGTACTCAAGTTTATTGAGAAGTATCCCAATGGTTTACTCGTGTTAGTATTGCTAGGAGATGTTTAAAATCATGAACGTGTGTCTACATTGTCTTTATGATATTCCAGTTCTAGGAACTTCCCTAGAATTCATTCACAGCTTGCTCTATATGTATTTAAATGTTAAAATGAAAACATATCTTTATGGAATAATTGTAGCATTAGGGTGGTGGTAATATCCTACACATGTTGCCTTCTCGATTCGACATATTTCATAGTTGTAAGTATTTGGATAGTTTGTATGACCCCTATCGGCTACATTTATGATTGCGGTGAATTTATTTTTATTTTTACCCCGATATGGTACATTGGTAGAATATTTTATTTTACCCCATTGCTGATACCTTAGGATGGATATATTATTATTTTTACCTCGGTGTGGTACACCCAGGTGCTACTGATTCGACATATTTCATGGTTGTAAGTATTTGGATAGTTTGTATGACCCCTATCAGCTACATTTATGATTGCGATTGAGATTTATTTTTATTTTTACCCCGATATGGTACATTGGCTGGAGATATTTTTATTTTACCCCGATATGATACACCGGATGGATATATTATTATTTTTACCTCGGTGTGGTACACCGGCTGGAGATATTTTTATTTTACCCCGGTGTGGTATACCGGTTGGAGATATTTTTATTTTACCCTGGTGTGGTACACTGGCTGGAGATATTTTTATTTTACTATGGTGTGGTACACTGGCTGGACGAATTTTATATACGGGTTTCTGGTTGGGTGATCGCTGGCATTACAACTATAGTTTCTTTCTTGTGCATTTCTTAATTGCATTTTCATCTCATTATAGAGTTTTTATCAGATTTCGGTTTCCATGATTTCAGGTTGTTACTATTCCTTATTCCTGGTTCAATTATCTTGAGTTCGCTGATGTTATAGTGAGTTGATATCAATTACATGTTGCAAAGTTCTGAGTTATATCTATCCTTTATATGTTTATGTGCTGAGGCAGTTATTACAGGATTGTTATCTCATGTTTACAGTTTCAGCCTTACATACAAGTAGTT
This sequence comes from Datura stramonium, assembly GCA_018107945.1. Classification (NCBI taxonomy): domain Eukaryota; kingdom Viridiplantae; phylum Streptophyta; class Magnoliopsida; order Solanales; family Solanaceae; genus Datura; species Datura stramonium. The sequence continues at coordinate 143,858 of JACEIK010003375.1, read as the reverse complement.
TTCATTCGTACTGACGTCCCTTCGCATGGGGATCTGCGTTCGTGTCACATGTGTAGGTAGAGGTCGGGATTTCCAGTTGCAGTAGCAGTTCGTGTGATCTACGAATGTGTTGGTATGCTCCTTTCTTCCTAGAGCTAGGGCTTAGTTATATATGCTTGAGTTTTGAGATGTAGTTATAGGTAGGTCAGAGCCTTGTTCTAACCATCAATCAGTTTACTCTTTCGAGGCTTTGTGGACTTAGCGTGTACAGTGTTATTCAGTTTGTGGCCTCGTCGGCTTAATGTTGCTTGGTTTAGCATACTCATTCCCTTGTTGCATTTTAGTTGTTTACCTTGTATTGTTGAGACCTTATGGGTCGAATTTATACTCCAGTTGATTGTGACAGGCAGCCTATATGACCTAAGTGTTACAGTTACAGATGTCATATAGCCAACTTCTCGATTAATCATGGATCGAGTGCCAATTGCACCCTACCCTAGTTTTGGGGCATGACAGTAATAGAGGAAAAAACATCCATAAACAATATATAGTAACTGGCTAAATCCAAGAAACTCTTAATTTCTGAGGGAGAGGTGGGTCTAGGTCAGTACCTAACTGTTTCGATATTTTAAGGATCAACCTGAATGCCCTTGCAGGAGATAAGATAACTAGGATTACTAATTTTAACCAAAATTCACACTTGCTAACCTTAACGAATAACTGGCGATCCTTAGAATTTTCAAAACAATCCTCAAATGGTCTGCATGCTCATCCTCCCTTTGGGGATAGACAAGGATGTAATATATGAAGACAATGAAGAACATGTACAAATACTAATTGAACACTCTATTCATCAAGTCCATAGAAGCTGCAGGAGCCTTCACTAGCCCAAAATACGTAACCTCAAATTCATAATGACCATACCGAGTTCTAAAGGTTTTCTTCGGCATGTCACGTTCTCTTACTGTGAGCTGATGGAATCCAAAGATGAGGTCTATCTTTCAGAAGAAGCTAACACCTTGGAGCTGATTGAACAAGTCATCAATCCTGGGAATGAGATACTTATTCTTGACTATGACTTTGTTCAGCTAATGGTAATTCATGTTGGGCATATTCTTATGCCTATTTACCATGTTTTTACCCATATTTTTACTTTTTTTGAGTTCATAATCCTTATGAAATGGATGTATTCATTTTTTCACGTGTCTTTTGATATAACAAATCCTTTTATATGTTTTGATCAGGAAACCAAGAAAAAAGGATCCAAAAATGACCCAAGGGGTGAAGAAAGAAGAGTTCGCGAAAGTTGTCCTGGGGCTATGGCTGGTGTGGCGCGCCAACCCCTAAAATTCAGAGAAATATGCACCAAAGTTGCTTCTACGGGTGGCGTGAGGCACCAGGTCCCAAACTTCAGAGGAGAATTTGATCAATACATTGGCGAGATGAGAGGTGTGGCGTGCCAGAAGCATTCCAGACTTAGGAAATTTTTTCAACACTCTGGTGCTTTGGATGGAGTGGCTCACCAGAAGTGTTCAAATGCTTAGAAATTTGACTAACACTCTGGTGCTTTCAGTAGTGTAGGATGCCCGAAGGATCCAGAGGATAAGAAATTTGACTAACACCATGGTGCTTTTGCTGGCGTGGGCGCTCGAAGCAAAAATTTAGAGGAAAATTGAGCCGATCATGGCACACTGGAGGACGCCGAATGCCAGACCTATTTCGGGATGAATTTTGCTGATGTTGAAGGTAATTACATGAGGGAAAATTTTCATTTGAGGGTTCACTTATAAATAGAACATCTAGGTTAGTTGTTAGCTATCTTACATCATTTTGTTTGATCGTAGTAAGGTGGTAACGCAGCTTTGGAGGAGAGATAAGTTCATAACTTATGTTTCTTTTTTTCTCTATCATTTTATGCTTCAAAGGATGATATCTTTGTTTTTCCGCTTGAGAACAAGTGGCTAAACTCCTATTCTACGGTTTTGGCCATAGCTATGATTGAAGTTTGATAAATTGATTATGCTAGTATTGATTCTACGTTAAAGGTTGGTTATATTTACTTATTTTAATTGGTTTGTTAGATAGATCACCTTTCAAATTATTCTCTTTTAGTTGAATTAGGGAGAGGAAACTAAAAGGGTTAAAAATAAATATAAAACAAGAATTCAAAGTTCCTTTGGCCCATTGGTTGAAAGTTAGATGTTGTTGATGAGGATAAGGATATACCCTTCAAACCTGTTTAGTTAATATACAAGTTGCCAAAAATTTCATCTCATGTTTCTCCTATGACCATAGGGATATAGCCATTAAAGTTCATGGTATAGTTCTTGGATGCTCGAGAGAGTGGCAAAAAATTGTATAGTAACTTGCAACTAGAAACCTTGTGAAGAATCAATCTAGCGTATTCATGTCATGAAAACTGAACCTAAAGCGAAAGTGCCATTTCCCTAGATTTTCATCATTATCTGAGGTACATACAAGTTTGCAACAATGTTAACTTTACATTTCAATTTTTGTAATTTTATCTCCAATCCATTCCCCATTTTTATCTGTGTTTGTTAGAGTAATGAAATAAAGATTTAACCTTGACCAATTAATCTGACAAGTCTCTGAGGGATTGATAATTGGGGCTTCGCTATCCTACATTACTTGACGACCACGTGTGCTTGCATGCTCTTGGGTGACATCAAGTTTTTGGCGTCATTTCCCTCAAAGATTGATTAATTTTTTTTAGGTTATCATTTTTATTCGACTATTCTGTATTTTACATTTTGTTTGATGGTTGTGAAGTTTATAGGTGTTGTATGCTCAATGTATGCCAATCACGAGAAGTCAAGGACCATCTTTGGCTTCTTTTAATGTAGAAATTTAGAGAACCTTTCGCAGGTTAGTTATGGAGAATAACCAGCAAACACATAGCAACATCTAGGAGAGGGTTCCATTGCTTAACTTTACTAGGCCGAACTTGGAGAACGCTTCCAAAGTGATCATCAAGCCGGCCATCACTGGAAACTTCGAGTTGAAGGAAGGGACCGTGTGGTTGGTCCAAAATACTTGTCAATATCAGGGCAAGCCGCACAAGGATCCTCATAGACATCTGATGATATTCGTGGAGCTGAGTAAGAACTATTACTATCAAAATGTGTTAGATGAGTATGTAAAGTTCACGTTGTTTTCATTCTCATTGATTGGTGAGGCTAAGGAGTTGTTTCAGAATAAGCCATTAGGTTCCACCACCACTTGGGAGGCGCTTTCCAACAAATTCATCAATAGGTTCTTATCTTTAAGGAGGATAAAAGAGTTGAGAGGGAAGATCTATGGTTTTGTGCATAGAGATGGTGAAACCTTGGAACAAGCTTGGGAACGATACAAGGGCTACTTAAGAGATTGCCTGCACCACATGCAGCAGATGGATATTATCAAGCACAATTTTATAGAGGGGCTAAAACCAGAGTCAAAGATCTTGCTTGACGCTACCGCATGGGGACAAATTTTGTCAAAGAGCTATGATGAGATAGAAGCTCTTTTGAATCTCATGTCAGCGGGGAGTCAAGACTATCAGGACTCAGGTAGACGATTCACAACAGCCAAGGTGCCAAAAAAGCTCAAGGTAGATGATGTAGCAGCAATCCGAGAAGATATCATTTAGCTGATGAATGTGATCAGTAAGCTTATGACAACTCCAGTAGGAGGTCAGGTTTAGCAGGTTCAACAGGTCTAAGGTCCACCAGGTCCTGACTCGGCCACCATCATGTAAGGTGTGTGGAGAAGTCTACACTTATTCAGGTTGTCCATTAAAACCCAGAATCTGTATATTTTGTGGGGAAAAAAGGTCGTAATGGAGGTTTTGTAGGTAACAATTACAACCAGGGGTACTGGAATGCAACAAATATCTCATGGGGAAGGAATCAAAATTTCCAAATGCCCCAAAACAACTATCCAAGAACGCAGGGCCAGCAGCCTGGCAGTTCAGTAGAAGAGACAATGAAGTAGTGGATGGTTCAGCACACTTAAGTGGTTAATGAGATACAGAAGTCCATCCACGAGTTAGAGAGACAGATGGGGAAATTTGCCCTTCAATAGACTAATAGACCACAAAGGGAACTTTTGAGTAACACCGACAAGAACCCCAAGGAAAATGTGAGCACAATTTCTTTGCGTGGTGGTAAAGAGCTGGGTGAGGTGATCCCTAGAGATAAGAAAGTTAATGGAGAGAAGGTTGTGACGTCCAGATAGAAGGTTGGTGAGTAAAGCAACTCAAAGCTGAAATTGGTCGAAGAAGGTTTTAATGTAGAAGGATGACACAACTTGCCCGAAATTTCTTGATTGGTTAAAGAAGGTTCATGTTAACTTACCATTGGTGGAACTTTTGCAAGAGTTCCAAATATGCCGAGTATCTGAAGTATATTATGGAAAATAAGTGGAGGCTTACAGAGTTTGATACTATGGATCTCACGGAAGAGTGTAGTTCTTGAGTGTAGAAAAAAATTCCAAAGAAGCTGAAAGACTCCGGGAGCTTTACCATTTTAGTGGTTATTGGGAACAAAAAAGATGGTTTAGCACTATGTGATTTGGTTTCAAGCATTAATATGATGCTTGGATCCTTATTCAGAACCTTAGGTTTAGGTGAACCATGTCCTACAACAGTGACATGTATCTTGTTGACCATTCTCTTGTTTATCTTGACAGAATCATAGAGGATGTCTTGATAAAGGTGGGACCTTTCATCTTACCGATGGACTTCATAATACTGATTTTAAAGCAAATTTTGTAGTTCCCCTTTTTTTGGAGATAGGATTTTTAGCCACCGCCATTACAGTTATAAAGGTGAAGTCGGGCAAGATATCAATGACTGTGCATGGTCAGGAGATAGTCTTTGATGTGATCAGGGTGACAAGAATTCCACCTCGTTATGAGGAGCTTAAGGCCATTATTGCAGTAGAGCTAGAATTGTCTACTAAGGCTCTAGAGCAATATTTATCACAAGAAGATCCACTTGGGAGTGCAATGATAAATGGGATAGAACAGGGTGATAGTTTAGAGAAGATTAAATGCTTAGCAGTCCTGGATGCCACTAGCTCACACGTTAGTAGAGAGGGTCCCTTGGAGATACTTGCCAAACCTTTGACGTGGGAAAAGCTGAAGCTATCTACTGAAAAAGCACCAGTTCTTAAATTAAAACCTTTACTTGTGCATTTGAAATATGATTTTCTAGGAAGTGATAATACACTACCTATGATAATATCTGCATTATTGTTTGATAAACAGGTTGATAGATTGCTGAAAGTGCTAAGATGGTGTATGACAACGATTGGATGGACAATAACTGATATAAAAGTGATAAGCAATTTATTTTGCATGTACAAGATACTACTAGAAGAGGGGGATAGACCCAGTGTTGAACACCAGTAGAGACTGAACCCAATCATGAAGGAGGTGGCAAAGAAGGAGACATAAAGTAGCTAGATGCAGGCATCATCTACCCAATTTTGGACAGTCATTGGGTGAGCCCAGTTAACTGTGTCCCACAAAAGGGTGGGATCACGGTGGTACGTAATGAGAGGGATGAATTGATACCCTAGAGGACAGTCACAGGGTGAAGGATCTGCATTGACTATTGAAAGCTTAATGCTGCCACCGGGAAAGACCACTTCTCACTACCCTTCTTGGATCAGATGTTAGACCAGTTTTCCAGGAATGACTACTATTGTTTTTTGGATGGGTATTAAGGTTACAATTAGATCATGATCGCACATGAGGACCAGGAGAAGAGTACTCTTACTTTCCCTTATGGCACCTTTACATTCCGAAGGATGCCGTTTGGACTATGTAATGTTCCGGAATGTTCCAGAGGTGCATGCTAGCTATTTTTACAGACATGGTGGAGAAATTCGTGGAAGTATTCATGGAAGATTTCTCAGTCTATGAGAGTGACTTTGATGACTATTTGAACCATTTGGATGCAGTATTAGCTAGATGTGAGGAGACTAATCTTGTAATGAACTGGGAAAAGTTCCATTTCATGGAATGTGAAAGGATAGTCTTGGGCCATAAAATTTCAAAAATGGGTATTGAGGTCGACAGGGCCAAGATTGAGGCCATTAAAAAACTACCAGCCCTATCTTTGTGAAAGGGGTGCGCAATTTTTTAGGACATGCTGGATTTTATAGGAGGTTTATTGAAGATTTATCCAAAATAGCAACCCCAATGTGTAAACTCTTGGAGAAGAATGTAAAGTTTGAGTTCAACAGAGAACGTGTGCAGGCTTTCAATACACTAAAGGAAAAGTTTATCATAGCTCCAATCATCATTGCTCCAGACTTTTCATTATCATTTATTGTGATGTGTGATGCCAGTGATTTTTCTATAGGAGCTATTTTAGGACAAAATAGAGTGAAGAGATTTCCACCCATTTATTATATAAGCAAATCATTAGATGCAGCTTAGAAAAACTACACAGTGACTGAAAATGAGTTATTTTTAGTGGTGTATGCTTTTGATAAATTTTGAGCTTACCTAGTAGGGACAAAGGTGATAGTGTACATTGATCACACTGCAATCAGGTACTTGTTCGCAAAGAAGGATGATAAACCCGAGCTCATTCGGTTGATACTACTACTCCAGGAATTTGATAATGAGATCAAAGACAGGAAAGGTGCAGCGAACCAAGTAGCGGATCATCTCTCTTGATTGGAGGACATGAAGCATATCAACTACAAGGTTGATATTATTGAGACCGTCCTTGATGAACAACTATTTGTTGTGCAAGTATGGAGATACCATGGTGTTGACATAGTGAATTTCCTGGTCAGTAGTGTATATCCACATGATGTAACCCCAGACAAAACAAGGAGACTTCTTCATGACAGCAGATTCTACATATGGGATGAACCCTTCTTATACAAAATAGCTCCCGATCAGCTGGTTAGAAGATGTCTTCCTGAGGGAAAAGTGCACTAGATTTTGGAAAGCTGCAATTCTTCACCTTATGGTGGACACCACATGGGAGATAGAATTGCCGCAAAGGTCCTTAAAGATGGATTTTATTGGTCCACCCTGTTCAAGGATGCATACTTTTTTTCTAAATCTTGTGACACCTGTCAGAGAACAGGGAACATTTAGAAGAGGCAAGAAATGTCTCAAAGAGGGATTATGGAAGTGGAAGTGTTTGATTGCTGGGGAATTGATTTCATAGGACCCTTCATCTCGTAAAATAGGAACATGTACATTTTGGTAGCAGTTGATTATTGTAACACCCCAAAAGTCTCTAAGACTAGATCCAAAACTAGTGAATTGAGATATTTCAATGCCCCGGACTTTTGGGCTAAGTTTGGAACCGTTCTAGATGTATGATAGGTCTGAGCCCAATGAATTCAATGGATACTAGGTGTTAATATCAATTCCCAAGTGTTAGAAGTGCAATGGATGCAAATTAAGGTCATAAGGAGCTTCTAGCACAAAGTTGAGTTGAGAACCTTTTTACCTATTGGGTTTTCGTACAAGTTCTCGCAAGGGTCAACTTATAACGACTATAGATCCCATTTTACAAAGTGTTTTTGGGTAATTCAATATATCAAATCTAATTCCTTTGAGTCTTCTTTCCAACACATCCAACCTTGGATCAATCGGAGTTCGGAGTAAAGAGTTATGAGCAATATGGTGAAACTGCATCAGCCCTTTGAGTCTTCTTTCCAACGCATCCAACCCGTTAGGTGGCCAAAATTTCTGGAAAACTTCGTTTTCAAAGGGGACTTCACGACTGGTCAAGTGACTCGTTAAGTCACCTTACAAATCATTAAGTCACTCATTAAGTGACTCGTTAAGTGGCGAAATTTGGCAAAAATTCCAATAGACTTCACAGATTGGACTCACGACTCGTCCAGTACTTCAGGACTCCTGAGGTCCCTCGTGAGGACTGGAAGGGTCCCTTTTCCTACGTAATTTTAAGGGTGTTTTCATAAAATCTTATGTTCCTAACTTCTAAACTACATCATTTTGAGTATTATTTGAGGCATTTTTAGGGTTTCTTCTAGTTTGATCTCTCATTCTCTCAACATACTCTCTCAAACCCTTCTTCTTCCTCTCTCCCAAGGTTCAAGGATTCTTCAAGGAATTATTCAAAGACTACAAGGTCAAGTTCAAGTGGGAGATTTTTCAAAGCATGTATGCGGGTCTTTCAACATGGATGTTCTTCCATCCTTGTGTCCCAAAATATTTTTATTAAAAACCCAATTTCAACAAATCTAGAAAAGCATGATTTAGGTTTTTGTGTTATGGGTAAATTTCTTTCACATTCTTCATAAATGTTAATATCTACTGCGATTATGTAATTATTTGGGATATAATTAATGAGTTGTCTTAAATTGTGGAATATAAGTTGGGAATGCAAGAGTGTAGCATGCTCTTCATAAATTGGCTTGAATAGTGAACGGGACTTGTTGATTGTCCACTTAATTTATCGTAGTAGTTCATATTTATTTTCAAATCATGTGAATCTCGTATGATCATCCCTAATAACCCGATTAGGACATTGATGAATATGTTGAGATGAGTTTGGAGTTATGGGATTGAGAAATTGAAAGAAAATTTTGTATTATTGCTATGTTTTCGATTAAATTGATTGGGTATGAGGTGAATCGATGCAAATGTCTAACTATTGCATATTTCTCATGAATTGGAGTAAATCATGAAATGGGATTGTGAAATAAAAATGAATGCTCTTTCCATGTTTCATTGTAAATAATGAGATATGAGTTAAATGTACAATTTGTTCGTAAATCTAAATAAATGAAGCCATGCATCTTCGATGAAGTATGTGTTGAATCTATTAATCATGCATGACCTTATGCTAGATGTTGAATGAGATGAATTCAGAATTTGGAATGTCATGAAAGTATAATGCACAATGTGAATATATAGAATGCTCGTTAGCTTAAGATGCTTGAGATAATTATTGATTTAACTCCATGATGAGGTGAATTAAGGTGATAACGCATGAGAATGATATTTCAACTGTTGGGCTTGTTGTTATAAGAAAGTAGCCCCATCCCTGTCGAAAAGAATGTTGTATGATGAAAATCAGTTAATGTCCTTCTCTTTGATTAGCTATTGCAATTTAGATTAGCGATAGTCAGTTGGGATTCTTGTTAGCAAGAATGTTTCCCTAGTCATTCGGGATTCTCATTAGTGGAGAATGTTTCCCTAGTCAGTTGGGATTCTCGTTCGTGGAGAATGTTTTGCTAGTCAGTCGGGATTCACATCCCTAGCTACTAGCTATGCATGTTTCTCCTTAGTCTGTCGGGACTAACATACCTAGCCGGTCAGTGATCCTCTATATCAGAGAATTTTCTCCGTTGATAGTCAGGGATTCTCCCTAGCAAGAATGTTTCCCTTTGATAGTCAGGGACGCTCTCCTCGACAGTCAGGGACTTTCCCTTGGACAGTCAGGGACCCTCTTGATATCAGTCACGGCATCGTACCTCTATATTATTTCCGATTATTACTTTAGAACATCAGTTGATCTTATAATAATGCATGTTCTTATAATGTGGTTATGATGATATGAATATGTGAATCTCATATAAGGTTGTCGTATCTCATTTCAGTTACACTACTATTATTGTGATTTGATATTACTTCCTTCTTGTATATATTTATGAGTTATTTGATTATGTTTCCTGCATACTCAGTATATTCCAAGTACTGACCGCACGCCTCTTGTCCTATATAATTTCATGATATCGATCCAGGACTCCAGGTTTAGATGCGTGGTTAGATACGCTTCGCTCTCTCTCCCCCAGTTGTTAGTGGTTAGTCCTCATCTTCCGAGGACGTGGTTTATGTTCTTATTTTCTCATGTTTTAGTTTTCAGACTTTAAGAGTTAGTTGGGGGCTTGTCCTAGCAACTCGTCAGTTTAGTAGGAGGCTTTCAAACTTGTGTAGACAAATTTAGCATTGTAACTAAGTGTTATTAAATTGTTCTTATGGTTTATATTAGATTGTTATTATTAGTTTCCGATTATTATGTTGTTAGTCATTTTTTATGTTAAGTGTATGCGATGATTATGCCATGGGTCGACTTGGAGCCTTTCGAGGTTCCTTGTCCCGTGTTACGGCTAGGGTGTGAACCCGGGTCGTGACAATTATGTATCAAAATGGGTGGAGGCTGCAGTACTTCCTACCAATGATGCAAAGGCAGTAACCCGGTTCCTGAAGAAGATTATATTCACCCATTCTGGTACACCCAGAGCCATCATCAGCGACGAAGGCATGCACTTTTGCGACTGACTTTTGAAAAATCTGTTGCCAAAATATAATGTGAAGCACAAGGTAGCAACATCCTATCACCCATAGAATAGTGGATAGGTGAAAGTATGAAATTCAGAAATCAAATGAATTCTCAATAAGACTGTGATCACAAATAGAAAAGACTAGTCCAGAAAGTTGGATGATGTGCTATAGCCTTACCGAATAACTTTCAAAACTCCTACTGGCACTTCACCATATAGGTTAGATTTTAGTAAAGCATGTCATCTACCGGTTGAGCTACAACATCGAGCATATTGGGCCATCCAAAAATTAAACATGGAAATGGAGGCTGCTGGTGAGAAATGGTTGCTGCAACTTCATGAGATTGATGAGTTTCATTTCAATGCATATGGGAATGATAAAATGTACAAGGAGTGGACTAAGAGAGTGCATAATAGGAATATTCAACCTCTTGAGTTTTAGGCAAGGCAGTTGGTGTTATTGTCCAATTCGAGGTTGAAGCTATTTGCGGGAAAGTTGAGATCAAAGTGGTCGGGCCCAGTTGAGATTGTGAATGTGAATGCACATAGTGCAGTAGAGTTGAAACCCTTGGGGTCAGACAAAACCTTCTTGGTTAATGGTCAAAGGGTGACGCACTATTATGAATATAACTTCGATAGAGGGAAGACCTTAATTTTCTTGCAAAAGGATTCAGTAGTCTAGCATCATGCCTCTACGTTAAATTCGGCACTAGTGAGGAGGCAACCCAATTTGTAAGAATGTAATTTTCCCTTTTTATATATATAGTGTTAATGTGGTTTTTCTTTTGTAGAGAAGGGGAAGTTTGAGTACCCAAAATCAAAGTTAAAGAGTATGGTATGATCTTAAGTATTAATAATGCAAAATTTCATTCAATGTGATTGTACGAATGTGTAGCTATAGGAAACTGACTAGATTCTTGATGCCATGTGAGGTGAGCATAATTGTTGTGTTTTGTACATAATGTAGCATGTAGAATATGACTTAGTGTATGTTGGATGGCTAGTTGTTAAAGAGTCCATAGATTATTAAGGCATTTCTTTGAAAAAATCATGTTCTCCATGTTTGTTTTACCTTCCTAAACATTTTCCCTAGTTAAACCCCTTGAGACATAAGCCTTATTCTTTTCTTAGCCACAAAAGTAGCCTATTCCCTTTTTTTGTGTGACCTCCAGAATTGTTTATCCAAAAAGTATAGTCTTCGGAACTCTGAGACTTGAAAGTGAAGGTCCACCATTGTATGAATGATAAGGAAAAGGAAAGGAAGAAAAATGTGTGGAAAGTAAGAAGAGAAAGTAGGAAGAAGGGGTGCACAAATATGTTGTTTACTTGCTACTAGGACAATGAAAGAAAAAGTTTTAATAATGAATATTCTTGTTGAGCTTACAAGCAGAAATTTACAGTCATGTAGTGAATAAAAGGGGCATGAAAAAAATTGAAAAAGGGTGAGTGAAATGAAGGGTGAACAATAAAGGGAAAAAGTGGTGGACAAAAAAATGAAAAATGTCTTAAAACTACTTAGGATAGGTAGTCACTATCAAAAAAAAGATCATTCATACCCGTCCCATAGCTGACATTACAACCAAGAAAATTCCTTATGATCTTAATCTCTTGAAATAACTAAGTAGTCTAAGTGTACATAAAGGGAAAGCTTATGGAATGTTGCATGTGTATAATACATCATTTTTAAGTGTGAGTGTGCCTTTCTTATTATGTTTCATACTTTGCATTAATAATTTGAGAGAGGACCATCACTAAAAGTGAGGGGCATAAGATGTCTAAGTCAGTGTACTATATGTGGCATGTTTCATATTTAATCATGTTATGCTTGTTTTGAAAAAATGAGTCAGTTATAGAAGTTTGTAGTCTTGAATTTGAACAATCTGCATGTGCTTGATGTGAATCACTATAAGATTATGAGCCACTTAATCATATGCTCTATGTAGTGGTTGAATGCTATATGATAGAGGTGACAAGTGGTGAGAAAATATGAGTTTGTGCACGGAATAGAGGATTGTTCAAGGACGAACAATTGTTTAAGTGTGGGGTGATGATGTTAGGCATATTCTTATGCCCATTTGCCAGGCTTTGACCCATATTTTGCCTTCTTTTACTTTCATAATCCTTATGAAATGCATGAATTCATGTTTTCATGTGTCCTTTTTTCTAACTAATTCTTTTAGATGTTTTGAGAAGGAAATCAAGGAAAAAGGACCCAAAAATGACCCAAGGTGTAAAGAAATAAGAGTTCGTGAAAGTTGGCCTGGAGTTATGGCTGGCGTGGCGCGCCAACCCCTAAAATTTAGAGAAATATGCACCAAAGTTGGTTCTATGGGTGGCGTGGTGCACCAGGTACTGAATTTCATAGGAAAATTTGAGCAACACCTTGGAGAGATGAGAGGTGTGGCATGCCAGAAGAATTCTAGACTTTGGAAATTTTTCCAATACTTTAATGCTTTGGATGGAGTGGCACACCAGAAGGATTCAAATGCTCATAAACTTGACTAACACTCTACTGCTTTGCGTGGTGTGGGGAGCCTGGAGGATCCAGAGGTTCAGAAATTTAACTAACACCTTGGTGCATTGGCTGGAGTGGGGCGCTCGATGCAAAACTTAGAGGAAAATTAAGCCAAACCTGGCACACTAGAGGGTGCAGCATGATGGATCTATTCCAAGATTGATTTTTCTAATTTTGAGGTTAATTACTTGAGGGAAAAAGAGTCATTTGAGGGCTCACTTATAAATAGAGCATCTAGGGCGTTTGTTAGCTATGTTACATCATTTTGGTTGATCATAGTAAGGTGCTAATGTAGCTTTGGAGGACAGAAAAGTTCATATTAGGTTTCTTATTTTCTCTATCATTTTATACTTTGAATGATGATATCTTTGTTTTCTGCTTGAACATGAGTTGTTAAACTCCCATTCTAGGGTTTTGACCATAGCTATGGTTGACGTTTGATAGATTGATTATGCGAGTATTGATTCTACATTAAAGGTTGTTTATATTTACTTATGTTAATTGCTTATTTGTTAGATTGATCACCTTTCGAATAAATCTATTGGCTTTTGATTGAAGTCGGGAGAGAGAACTAAAATAGTTAAAAGTAAATATAAAATAGGAATTCAAAGATACTTTTGCTTATTGGTTGAACGTTAGAAGTTGTTGATGAGGAGAGGGATATACCCTTCAACCCTCTTTAGTTGATATACAAGTAGCGATAACCATCCACTCATGTTTCTCGTGTGACCATAGGGATATAGGCGTTAGGGTTCATGAGATAGTTCTTGGATGCTCGGGAGAGTGGCAAGAAATGGGATAGTAACTAGCAACTAGCAACCTTAGGAAAAATCTATCTAAGCATATTCAAGTCTTGAAAACTCAACCTGAAGTGAAAGTGCCATTTCCTAGATTTTCATCATCATTTGAAGTACAAACAAGTTTGCAACAATTTTAGTTCATTAGTTAATTTCACATTTCAATTTTCATAGTTTTATCTCCAAACCATTCTTCATTTTTATTTGTGTTTGTTAGAGTAGTGAAATAAAGAGTTGACCTTGAGCGATTAGTTTGATAAGTCTTTAAGGGATCGATAATAGGGACTTCACTGTCCTATATTACTTGACGACCATATATGCTTGCATTCTCTTAGGTGACATCAGTAATTGATGCACATCCTAAGAGAGCTGCCCTTCTTACGCACGAAATGAACTAGAGCACCCCATGGAGAGATTTTGGGTCTGATAAATCCTTTATCTAAGAGATCTTTCAGCTGATCTTTCTACTCCTTAAGCTATGTTGTAGTGATTCTATAAGGGGGATTGAGATAGGTGGGGTATCTAGAAGAAGGAGTATTCCGAAGTTGATTTTCCATTCGAGAGAGACTCCGAGAAGATATTCGGAAAACACTTCTGGAAACTTATTCAAAAATGGAACTGACTGAAGGGTTGGGGCTTTGAACCTGAAATCTTTAATCTAAACTAGATGGTAAATACAATCCTTAGAGATCGGTTTTCTATCCTTAAGTTGTAACACCCCAAAAGTCCCTAAGATCTTACCCGAGGGTTAAAATAGAGAAATTAGGAAAATCTACACCAGGTCATAGAAAGAGTCGTCAAGTGACTCGTCATGTGACCCGGCGGGTCATTAAGTGACAAGTTGTGTGTGCATGAGTTGGTAATTTGTTGGATATTCAAGAGTTCGCTGGGGACTTGTCCCATCATCTTATTAGAAAGTAGAGGCTTAACCATGCTTATGTTAATTTCCACTTGAATAAGTCCTTAGGTCATGCTATCTATGTATCATCGGTTAGCCTGGAGCCATTCATGGGTGTAGGTCCCGTGTCTCGGTTTGGGGTCTCAGCTTGGGTCGTGACAAACTTGATATCAGAGAAAAGGTTTAGGTGTGTCCTAGGGTGTCTGAAAGCCCTATTGATTAGATTCATTTCCATGTGTGGGAAGCGTTCCACAATTATGGGGAAGAGGCTACAAGGTGTGTTAGGAAAGTTCCCTCCTTTCATGGTCTTTGATGTGCGATGAAATACCTCTGTATTCGTCTAACTCACTCTATACACATTTGTAGAAATATGCCTCCATGCTGAGTCAATGGAAGGAGAAATGGCAATGGAGATGGGCATCAGTCAGCCCCACCAGCTTCAACGGATCCCTTGCTCGAGTAGGTCACTCATGTCGACCTCAAGATGATATTTCAGATGTTAACATAGTCCATGACCACTCAATTAAACTAGCAAGAAGTGGCCCATGTTCCTCAGAATGGGAATGCAGCAACAGGGAGAGTGGGAGACTTCCTCAAGATGAACCCACCTGAGTTTCTTGGGTCAAAAATGGATGAGGACCTATATGAGTTTATTGAGGAGGTGCATAAGATCACCCAAATTATGGGGGTGACTGCAGAGGAGAGTGAAAACTTAGCCTCCTATCAGCTGAATGCGGTTGCTCACATATGGTTTCGTCAGAGGAAGGAGAGCAGGGGAGTAGGTGCAGTTCCCGTGGGCCAGAAGAGGTTATATGCACTATCTTCTTGTCAGGAGCAGGAGGTCTCCCTGATGTGGTAACTCGTATGTATGAGTACTCCATCCTGATATGTATGCATCATTAGATCGAGGGGATACTTTATCTTTTCTGACTCCTTACGTTGCTGTTAGTTTCAGAGTCTATCCCTAAATCTTATCAGAACCTTTTTCAGTCTCTACTCCTATAGGTGAGTCACTTTTAGCTCGATGGGTATACAGAAATTTCCCTGTCACGATCCTTCAAAAAGTCACCTCAGTTGACCTAGTGGAGTTAGATATGGCTGATTTCGATGTTATATTCGGTAAGGATTGGTTACATGCATGTTATGCCTCAGTATTGTAGAACCTGTACGACAGAGTGTCAATTTTCGGGTGAACCAATACTAGATTTGAAGGGTAGTTCAGTAGTGCCTATAAGTTTCTTCATTCTCTATCTCAAGGACAGAAAGATGATCTCTAAGGGATATGTGTACCATCTAGTTCGGGTCAAGGATTCTACGTCTGAGACCTTATGAACAGGGTGTTCAAGCCGTACCTAGATATGTTCGTGATTATGTTTACTGATTACATCCTGATATACTCGTGGAGCAAGGAGGAACATGCCGCTCATTTGAGAATAGTGCTTCAAACTCTCAAGGATCATCAACTATATGCCAAATTCAGCAAGTGCGAGTTTTGGTTGAACTCTGTAGCATTTTTAGGCCACTGGTATCAAGTGAGGGCATAAAGGTGGATCCTCAAAAAATAGAGGCGGTGTAGAATTGGCCTAGAACGGTGAATCCTTCAGATATTTAGAGATTCTTGGGTTTAGCCGACTATTATCGGAGATTT
The DNA here is from genome assembly GCA_018107945.1 of Datura stramonium. Taxonomy (NCBI): domain Eukaryota; kingdom Viridiplantae; phylum Streptophyta; class Magnoliopsida; order Solanales; family Solanaceae; genus Datura; species Datura stramonium. The sequence goes on along the minus strand of JACEIK010003375.1, from coordinate 127,732 downwards.
GTTGAAGGCTTCTCATCTATTGCAGCACCCTTGACCAAATTGACGAATAAGAAGGTGAAATTCCAATGGTTGGAGGCTTGTGAGAAGATCTTCCAAGAGTTGAAGACTCGACTTACTTCAGCACCGATGTTAACTCTACCGGAGGGTACTGATGGGTTTTGTGGTGTATTGTGATGCTTGAAGGATCGGACTTGGGTGTGTATTGATGCATCACGGAAGGTTATAACATATGCATCTAGATAGTTAAAAGTCCACAAGAAGAATTACCTAACCCATGATCTTGAATTGGCTACAGTAGTATTCGACTTGAAGATATGGAAACATTATTTGAATGGGGTCCATGTGGATGTGTTTGCGGACCATAAGAGGTTGCAATATGTCTTTACCCAGAAGGATCTCAATCTTCGGCAAAGGAGGTGGTTGGAGCTACTCAAGGACTATAATATAAGTGTCCTTTACTATTCGGGTAAGGCTAATGTAGTAGTGGACACACTTACTAGATTCTCTATAGAGAGTGTTTCCCATGTGGATGAGGAGAAGAAGGAGCTGGTGAAGGATGTGCATCAACTCACAAGGTTGGGAGTTAGGTTGGTTGACTCAACTGATGACGGTGTTGTTATTTAGAAATCTTCTTTGGTGACTGATGTAAAAGCTAGACAAGATGAGGATCCGATTTTGGTAAAGTTAAAGGAAGCCGTTAAGAATAAGAAGGTAGAGGTCTTCTCCAAAGAGGGAGATGGTGTGCTTCGGTACCAGGGTCGCCTATGTGTGTCGGATGTCGATGATTTAAAGAGCCGAATGTTGCACGAGGCTCATAGATCTAGGTATTCTATCCATACAGGTGCCACCAAGATATACCGTGACTTACGAAAAATCTATTGGTGGAACGGCATGAAGAAGGATATTGCAGAATTCATAGCTAAGTGTCCAAACTATCAGCAAGTAAAGGTTGAGCATCAAAGACCGGGAGGTGTACTTCAAGATATTAGTATTCCTACTTGGAAGTGGGAAGAAATTAATATGGACTTCATCACAGGTTTACCTCGCACTTGCAGGAAATATGACTCCATTTGGGTTGTGGTAGACAGGTTGACCAAGGCCGCTCATTTTCTGCTTGTCAAAACTACGGATTCGGCAGAGGATTATGCCAAACTATATATCCGAGAGCTAGTTGAATTTTATGGAGTGCCCTTATCCATCATTTTAGACAAGGGTACTCTATTTACCACTCAGTTTTTGAAGTCATTTCAAAAAGGACTTGGTACTCAGGTTAAGCTCAGCACAGCATTTCACCCACAAACGGATGGTCAAGTGGAACAAACAGTTCAGACCCTCAAGGACATGTTGAGAGAATGTGTGATTGACTTTAAAGGTAGTTGGGATAATAATTTGCCTCTTATCGAGTTTTCATACAATAACAGCTATCATTCAGTATCCATATGGCACCGTTCGAGGCTCACTATGGGCGAAGGTGTAGGTCGCCCATTGGATGGTTTGAGGTTGGCGAAGCGGCAGTGATAGGACCAGATTTTTTCATGAGGCTATGGAGAAGGTTCAGTGGATAAGGGACATGTTGAAAACTTCCAAGAGTCGCCAAAAGTCCTATGCCAACGTGAGGAGAAGAGAATTAGAATTTGAAGTCGATGATTGGGTATTTATGAAGTTTTCTCCCATGAAGGGGGTGACGAGGTTCAGAAGGAAGGGGAAGCTTAGTTCCTGCTATGTCGACCTGTACAGGATAGTGAGACATGTTGGCAAGGTGGCCTATGAGTTGGAGTTGCCCTCAGAATTAGCTTCCATTCATCCTGTTTTTCATGTATCGCTCGTGAAGAAATGTGTGGGTGATCCAGCTCTAGTCATCCCGGTGGAAAGTATGGGCGTAAAAGACAGCCTCAGTTATGAGGAGGTTCTGATAGAAATATTGGATCGTCAAGTTCGAAGGCTAAGGAACAAAGAAGTAGCTTCAATCAAAGTGTTATGGAGGAATCAACATGTTGAGGGAGCTACATGGGAAGCGAAGCGGATATGATGGCTAGATACCCACATTTATTCTCTACAGACTCAGTTCCAACTTGAGGTATCAGTTTTTCCCTAAAACTCTATTCATCTTTCAGGTTTAGTTCATGTGTTCAAGTTTATTTTATGTATATGGATATGTATATGAATCATGAATTCATTTCAGCTATGCAGTTTGAATTAGAGATAGTCATTTCATCAGTTTTCGATTTGAATGATTAGTATATGAGTATAATGATTGGCTTTCTCTATTTTCTGTATGTTTTCCAACATTCGAGGACGAATGTTCCCAAGGGGGAGATATTGTAATACCCCGAAAGTGCCTAAGATTAGACCCAGGATTTAATGATGGAAGTTGGCTGAAATTGTGAAAAAATCTCATAGAACGGACGACCCAAATGATCTTTGGTCCAACCAATGACCTGTGGGAAGGTTGTCCTGGTGACACTGGGAAGCAACAAGCGAAGTAACAACTCATTTTTCATTATAATGAGTCATCGTATGGAGTCGTGGTGGGAACTGGTCCTCATCTTAAGGGAAAGTAACGAGTTATCCCATGACCCATTGTGAGGAGTAATGGGTCGTGGTCACCAATCGTGGGATAGATATTGATATTTTTCTAGTCTACATAATGGAAGCTAACCACGACTCGTTGGAGGAAGTAGAAAGTCATGGTGAGGGTCATAGGAAGGATTAGTACAGGACTTGAAGGAGGAAACAACAGAAGAAACAATGACCCGTCCTTTGGAGCAACGACTCGATACCACGAGTCATGGTATCATGTAACGACTCGTGGGGCCGCCCGTTTGTTCACCTAGTGCAGATTTTTTGAGGGATTTTATTAAGGGCAGTTTCGTCATTCATACGTCCTAGGGTCCTAAACTACATCATTTAAGGCTCTATAATCAGTGTTTATTGAGGGTAAAACCCACCCTAGGCTTATTCTTTTCCATGCATGCAAGGTTAAAGGATTGAGGAGGTGATTGATCGCGGGCAAAATAGCATGCCCGAGTGACGCTTTATAACTTAAATTAGTTTTGTTATCTAAGTCATTTTATACATTTTCATGTAATTTTATATAAATCATTTTCATGTAATTTTATATAAATGTGAAGATATGTGCTAACCAACATGATTAGTCTTTGTTTTGTAGGTTTCGGCGATTTTGAGGAACTAATCCATGAGTTGGTGAACTAGAGTCTTGAATCGAATTAAACGCCAACGCCGGGTAAAGAGGAGGCACAAAAACAGCCCACCTGCGCATCGGCAACGTGCCACAGCAGGCAGGCTGCACACATAGAGGTGCTAACGCCAGGCCTGCCAAGCCATGGGACATGCTTCGCCAACGCTGCAAGGTGCTGCCGAGGGCCTATTTTCTAGTGATATCCAGAGCTTTCAAGTACCTCCATGTCACGGAGGCAAGGCCTCCTCGATACACCTGTGACACGGAGCCGTTCCACAACAGGCTAAACTACGCACGTTTTCCATTTACTATAAATAGGACCCTAGCTCCTAATTCCATTTTGTCACGATTTTATTCGAAACTCACCTAGGAGTGAAGGGAGAAAGGGGGAGATCCCCATCTAGGTTTGGCAAATTCTCTCTCATCTACCAAACTCGTGTAAGTATGTAGTTTAGAGTAGTTTAATAGTAGTAGAGTAGTTTTAATGAACATGATGGCTAGAACCCTTCCTCTTAGGGTTGAAGACATGAATTATGATTGTTATTTTATGATATTGTTTGGAATTGCTGATTGTTGTTTTCGTCTTGCATTCTGAATTGTTGGTTTTTTTAATGATTGATCACCATGAACGAATATTTGTTAGCTTGGGCAATAGCTTGAGAATGCATTACCTAGGTCGACATGAATGTGAGGAGCATGTTTGTATCTAGTGATATAATTTAGTGTCTGTGGATAGAAATATACCTAACACCTTGCTTGGTTGACAAACGGGGGTTATGAAAGACCAACTTGGGATGTCACATCACCACTCAACAAAGTAGTTGTGAGGCTAAGTTGAGTTAAATGGTTAGACGCACGAAAGTCCCTAATCGTTTCCCCGAAAACCACAACATAATTGATTGCCCGCGAACTAGAAATTAGCATCCTCGCTCACAATGATGCATTGAGGCTAGATTGCCGTGTTTAGAGGCTCGAAAGACCATGAACATGCAATTCCAGTTATGTGAAATAACAATTGATAGTTCCATGCTTAACCTATTGAAAATTGTAGTATCGCATGGTTATCCGGTTTTTAACTCTATGTTGCTCCTAGAGAAATTTCAGAATATTTCGTTGACCAAAACTAGACTTAATTATTCTCAATCGAAAATGTCTATAACCAACACTTTAGGTATTTAAGAACACACTAGAAATGGATAGTTAGAGGAATGGGTCCAGTCCCTGTGGGTTCGACATTCCAATTCTTAAAAAGAGCCACTATATTACTTGCACGACCCGTACACTTGCGGACGCGCTCGATGCGAAAAAGAGTCGTCAAGTTTTTGGCGCCGTTGCCGGGGACGCGGTGAAGTTTTGATAATTTATCTATTTTGTGTGATTTTTGAATTTCAAGTGTTGAGAAACTTGGTCTTAGTGTGATTAATTGCAGGTGATAGGTTGTCCTGCCGAGCTGGCTAGAAATAGAGAGCTTGTGGAACCGTTGCTTGAACCCGAACGTCAAATCCATTTGCAAAGGAGAGTAGCTCTAGAGCAAAAGTTGAAGAGACTTCAAGAAAAGGCACAACAACAAACTGCCCGCGGGGCAAAGCACAATTGTTATCGGACGCAATGGCAGCAAGACCAGTTCGCGAAGGGCAATCCCACTAGCGACGAATGTGACCTCTATCCGTAAAACCTGAGCTCCTGAGGGAACTTTGAGCTTAAACAGAATATGGTGCAGCTGTTACATTCTAGTGGTCGGGCTCACCGGAATGGCACATGATGACCCGCAGCAGCACTTACAGAGCTTTTTAGAGATTAGTGACACGTTTGTCCCCACCGGCATGTCCACAGATTATGTCCGGATTGACCCTCTTCCCATTTTCATTGTTGGGAGAGGCGAAAAGTGGTCAAGGCCGAGCCACCGAACTCCATAACTTCAATGGAATGACTTGGCTAAGAAGTTCAGATTAGATTCTTTCCTTCTGGCAAAACTGCCAAGTTGAGAAGTGAAATACTCAGTTTCAATCAGAAGCCTGATGAGAACTTATATATGGCTTGGGAAAGATTCAAGTCATTGTTGAGAGACTGGTCCCATCACCAACAATCAAATGAAGCGCCGCCCATACCTTGTAGAAATTCTAGACCCACACACAAAAATATTACTAGACTCGCATCGGGTGGGCAAGCCTTGGAGAAGACGACGATGAGTTGTACACTTTGTAGAACAGAATTGCGCAAGGAAATCCGTGAGTGGCACAATGAGTCATTAAGAGGGCGGTGAAGAAGATCAAGGTTGATAGAAGCAGATGATTTTGGAATGTGCCTTTGGCGTTACGCTTAGCTTGTTCCAACATGACAAACTATGACTCCGCTCAATAAACTGAGCATGCCCCAACACCAGGGCCAAGTTAATGCAGTTCAGCAAGCTCCTAGTTGGTGTGAAATTTGTGGAAGTAATGGGCACAATGCAGAATCTTGTGGAGCCAATCCGAATCAGTCAATTTTTGGGAACGTACATTGAACAATCAGAAATTTTGGGAACAACTCCAACAGAATTATGGCCACCCGAATTTCTTCTTGGGGTGGAAACCAAAAGCAGAATTTATGCAACCTCAACAAATATCGACGTAGAATAGGCAGATTGATGGGCATAGTAGCAACAAGATTGAGGAAACACCGCAGAAAATTATGGAGACCTGCACTCAAGCATAAAATAAAGTAGCATGGCAACAAACTTAATGAATCCAAAGTAGCTAAACTTGAAATCTTGAAAACAGTGGGACAATAGTATCTTCTCAAAATATGAGGCCACAAGGGGGATCTAAGACGCAGATCCTAACCCCCGCATCAATGCCATCAGTCTTAGAAGCTGAAGGTAGTTAGCCGATGCAAGGCCTAAAGAGTTGAGAAAGGAGGTGCAGCCGGAGCTGGTGCTAATTCTGCACTGCCATCCACTGATATTGGAGAACATTAGAGTGCTGGGAAACAAAATGTGCAACCTTCATTGCAGCCAGCACAAAGACCACCACCACCCTTCCCTTAGAGATTCAAAAAGAGCAAGGAGGAGGAATGTTTCAAAAGTTCTTTGAGAGCTTCAAAGAACTTCACATAAATTCCTATTGATGTCTTAGTGGGAATGCCCAAGTATGCTAAATACTTGAAGATGTGATGGCGAACAAAGTTAGATTGGGGATATCCAGATCGTAGCACTGACTCTAGAGGAGGCAAATTGAATGGTGGCATTGAGTAAAATGCCAAAGAAGCTCAAAGACCCCGGGAGTTTTATCCTTCCCATACAAATTAGTAAAGCTGAGGTGCTCCGAGCTTTGTGATTTAGGGCAGCAGTTAACGAATGCCCTTATCCTTATTCAACACCCCGGGGTTTGGAAAACCGAGGCCGACAAGGTTGATGCCGTGAATGGGCCGACAAGTCGCGAGTGACACTGATGGAATCCATAGAGGACCTTCTCATCAAAGTAGGTACTTATTATACCTGCTGATTTTATTGTTTTAGATTTTCAAAGTTGATGACCAGGTACCCTAATCTTTGGGACGGCCATTCTTGGCCAACGAGGAGCGGTGATCGACTTGAAAGAAGGGACCCGAAAATGAGGGTCGAGGATGATGAAGAAACCTGCGTCTACCAAGAAACAAACCCATCCGCACACTACAGAAACCTTTGTCAGGTGAGTGTGTTGCAGAGGATGAGTGTGGGGTGGAGGATTCCACAGTGCACGGCCAAAGGCATCACAAGTGTTCAGCCCGAGTCCGACAGAGGATTCACCGGAGAAGAAGTTGGAGAAAGGGAGGAACAGAGGGAGGCTGTTTCCTCTAAACAGCAGAAGAAAAGGAGATGGTTCTCGAAAGAGAACCCAGGTATGAGGATGTCCTCAAAGGGAGTACCCATGTCGTGCCACGACGTAAAATAAGGCGTCGTTTGGGAGGTAACCCAAGGGTACTCTGTGTACAATTCTACTTTGATTTTTGTTTTGATTTTGTTAGTTTCTATTTTTGTTTTTGTTTTTGGTGGAAAGTTAGGTAATGTGTGGAGGGAAGTCTCGAGTACCTGAGGAGAAATCTAGTAAGCATGGAAGAGAAAAGGGGTCGTACACCCACCGTAAAAGTTGAGGAAAAGCATGTAATTAGCTAGGCCTAAAGGCGTCAGGGAGCATTTCTCACCCTCTGTAATGTTAATTTGATGCTATGAGGACATAGCATGATTTAAGTTTAGTGAGGAAATTTCAAGGAAATTTCAAAAAAATTTAAAATTTTTTGTGCTTAAACAAGCTTTTGCAGAATGTAATGCTTGTGTGAAAATTGGAAAAATTTGAAAATTTTTGTGAGTCAAGCATGACTTCATTACCTGTTGGTTTTTCTTTTGGGTTCTTTTTCCGATGGGGGTCTTTAAACCGAAGAATAAATTTTTTTTATTTTTTATTTGGCTGTATATAATGTTTTAGTCATCGTTAGGGACTGTTTCCAACAATGGATGGATGATGATTGTCTTGAGGAAAATTAGTCAATAGATGTTGGGTTTTTGAACCATAGCAAATTGATGCTTGATGTTCTTGTTATGTGCTATACATGATTGCAAGATGCAAGTAAGGTGTCTGTTGAAGCATGCCAGTTTATAACTTTGTTTGAGACACTTAGGCTCTGAATTTGACTCAATATAATTGAAGCTAATGTTTGAAATTCTGTGATTAGCTGAGTAAGAGTCTGCTGAATGTGTCTTGAATTGAGCATGTGTCATGAGTGTAAAGGGTTTTATTATCTATGCTATTGTGGATTGTCTAGAACTTGCCTGGTATGTTTATGAAACGAAATGAAGGATGTGAATTGTAGGAGATGATTTAGGCATTTCCTTGAATGAACCTAATTTTTATCCCTTGTTTTACCTACCTTGAGAAATCAACTTAGTTAAATTCCGTTGAGCCTTGAGCCTATTCTTTTGATAGCCGCAACATAAGCCAATCCTTTTCTTTCATTAACCTTGAATTTGATACAAAGCTCCTAAGCGCTGGAAAAAGAAAAATCTGAAAAGAAGGAGTGAGAAGAATGAAAAGAAAGGAAAAGTAGCAAGTTGTAGAAGTTGAGAAAAGGACAAAGGTGCAATTTATGTGAATGCGGTTGATCATTATTAAGGAGTAAGAAAATAATTTAATGAAAAGTTACTTATGGAATCTTACCGATAAGTCTAAAGTGCCTAAACAAAGGGGAAACAAAAGAGGAAAAAGAAAAACTACCAAGGATAAAAAGGTGAAGTAAGGAAGGAAAGTTCGTAATGAGGGCGTGATGTATTAAAAGCGCTAGGAAAGATAGTCACTATTACTGGCCAGAATAGTACCTACTCACACTGAAGTTACATTACACCTAAAAAGTCCTACTTGATCTTACATTCACATCCTCAAAGTAGTGGAGTAAAACACTAAGGGCAAGCTTATGGGTCAGGACATGATGCATGTGAATTCTTTGTGAGAGCGAGTGTAATTCTATTCATGTACCCACACAAGTTGTGATGTAAAAATTGTTTTTTTACGATGAAATTGGGTAATCCCTCTCGTGAGGGCACATGTTTAATGAAGGATAAAATTCATGTGGGATTTCTTAATTAGTGATTTGCACGAGTTTGCTAAGATTGAGAGTCGATTCTTGAGGTTAAGAAGTCTTAACATAGTTGTATTTTTTAATTGATTAAATTGTGCATGCTCCATTTGTAACTTTCTATATTAAATAATCATTATAGCTGTAACTTGAATTGTCTTGTTAAATTAGTTATGTATGAGTCTTCATATGCATGATATGTAAAAGGTTGTTCGAGGACTAACAAGGCTTTAAGTGTGTTGTGGACGCGGCAAAATAGCATGCCCGAAGTGACGCTTATAACTTAAATTAGTTTTGTTATCTAAGTCATTTTATACATTTTCATGTAATTTTATAAATGTGAATATGTGCTAAATCCAACATGATTAGCCTTTGTTTTGTAGGTTTCCATGATTTTGAGAACTAATCCTGGTGAAGTAGATGCTGGAAATCGGAATTAAAAACGTGAACGTCGCAAAGAGGAGGCCAAAACAGCCCACCTGAGCGTCGGCAACATGCCACGACTGCAGGTTGGGCGCGACATAGAGGTGCCAACGGTGCCGCCTAAGCAATGCGTGACGCTAACGCGGCAAGGTACGCTGAGGGCCTATTTTCGGGTGATATCCAGAGAGCTATGTTACCTGCGTGTCACGGAGGCAATGTTCGCGATACACTCCGTGACATGGAGCCGTTTCCTTGACAAAGCAACCACGACGCCCATTTACTATAAATAGGACCCTTAGCTCCTAATTCCATTTTGTCACGATTTTATTCGGAAAACTACCTAGGAGTGAAGGAGAATGGAGAACTCATCTAGGGTTTGGAAAATTCCCTCTCATATACCAAACTCTCGTAAGTATGTAGTTTAGAGTAGTTTAATAGTAGTGTAGAGAGTTTTACGAACATGAATGGCTAGAACCCTTCCTCTAGGTTGAAAGCTTATGAATTATGATTGTGATTTTATGATATTGTTTTGAATTAAGTTATTGATTGTTGTTGTCTTGCATTCTTGATTGTTGGTTGTTTTATGATTGATCATCACCATGAAAGCATATTTGTTAGCTTGGGCAATAGCTTGAGAAACATTACCTAGGTCGTGACATGAGAATGTGAGGAGGAGCATGTTTGTATCTAGTGATATATAATTTTGTGTTCAGATAGAAATATACCTAACACCTTCTTGGTTGACAAAACGGGGTTATGAAAGACCAACTTAGGATGTCACATCACCACTGAAGAAGTAGTTGTAGGCTAAGTTGAGTTGGGTAATGGTTAGACGCACGAAAGTCCCTAATCGCTTCCCCATAAACCACAACATAATTGATTGCCCGCGGAACTAGAAATTAGCATCCTCGCTCACAATGATGCAAGGAGGCCTGATTGCCGTGTTTAGAGGTCGAAACACCATGAACATGAAATTCTAATTATGTGAAATAACAATTGATAGTTCCATGCTTAACCCATTGCAAATTGTAGTATCGCATGATTATCCGGGTTTTAACCCTATGTTGCTCCTAGAGAAATTCCCCGAATATTTCGTTGACCAAACCTAGACTTAATTATTATTCTCCATCGAAATGTCTATAACTAACACTTTAGGTATTTAAGATCACACTAGAAATGGATAGTTAGAGGAATGGGTCCAGTCCCGTGGGTTCGACATTCGGTTCTTAAAAAGACCACTATATTACTTGCACGACCATACACTTGCGACGCGCTCGATGCGAAAAGAGTCGTCATGATCAAGATTTTGTTCAAGGTTTTCTTCATTAATTTCATTGGCCAAGGAGAAGAGATTTGATTTCTTCCCTAGGTATGTAGGGATATGAATGGTGAACTTTCACAACCATGCCCAATCTCTTTCAATTTATGAAATTTTCTATCTAAATCCTATGGGGTTTTTACCCAATGCATGAAAATTTGATTCCTCTCCATGGGCTTGATCTAATTGATTTACTATTATTGAAGTATGAATTATGGGCAAGTTTTATGTTATTTTCATTAACAATCATGTTTCAAGTTTTATAGTAAATTAAATTGCCCATTTATGAAAAGTTCATGAAAGTCAAAGTTTATGATGAATGTTCAAGTATTATGAATTATTGATGATGAAAAGTATGTTTTCAAGTTATCCATGTCCATAATCATGTTTTCGAATGAATTGAGTATTTTCAAGCGTGCAGCATTGGGAAATGCCCACATGTTCAAGAATGATTTACGATTTATGAAATGGATCTTATGATTTATTGATTTATGATGTTTTCCAACTAAAGGGCCTTTGATTCTTGCCTAATCATGTTTTAATGGGATTCAATGAATGATAAATGTTTATTTGGCCATGAATATTAATGAATGATGTTATTGATTTACATATGAGCTTAATGTTCATGTTTTTGGGAGTTGTGTCTAGCACCGAGCATCCTTGACATTCAAGGACTACGCCGGTATCCCATAACCACGTGCCACCGTGGGTTTATAATGATAAGACTATAATGATAATGATCCCCTCTTTTCGTGATATCGGTAATGCACGGCAGTCGCCTGGCAAGCCAGGGGCGACTTTGCCCACTTGAGTGAGATAGTTGGGCCATCATGTAAGGCTCTACCATGATGGTGCGTCGGCGATGAGTCCTCCCATTGTTCTGCATATTTTATGCATTTTTATGTTTATGTTATTTGGCTCAAGTGATGATTTAATAAAGTTTCTCTTATGACTATGATAATGAATGGTTTACGAACGATTTGAAAACCTTGAGCCTTGTGTTATCTTATGTTGTTTTTAACATGAGCATGTGGCCCTTCGTTATGATCATTTATGATCTTTCATGTATTTTGAAAATGTCCTGCTTTACTTATCTTGCATAGTTGGTACATTCATATATTGACCGCATACTTCTATGTTGTATCATTTCATGATATAGGCCCTTATCTTCAGATCCAACACTGTCAGTAGACCATCTCAGAGTTTAGCATCCAGCTCTCTCTGGTGAGTCCTCATTCTCCAAGGACCATATGCTTCGATATTGATGTTCCTTTAGTTCGCTTTGCTGGGTTAGTTGGGCATGTTTTCCCATCAACCCATCTGATACAATAGAGGCTTTCAGACTATTTGTAGTACTTAGCTGTTATGTATTTATTACATACCGCTTATCATGCTATGTTATGTTTATTCTTCCGCTATAATGCTATGTTAAGTATTCCGCTTAAAAGATATGAGTTAGATAAATGTTCATGCCATGGTCGACTTGGAGTTCAGCTCCTTGTCCCGTGTAACGATCCGGGTCTACATTCGGGTTGTGAAAATGTGTGGATAAGGGCATTGGATGCAAGTTAAAGTCATGAGGGACCCGTATGCATAAAGTTGGGTTGGAGAGCTTTCCCTAACATTGGAGTTTTCATAGAAGTTCTTGCAAGGATCAACTTTAAATGATCATAACTCTCTAATTTTAAGAGTGTTTTTAGATGATAGTGCATATCAAAATTGAATCCCTTTTTAAGTCTTATTTCCAACGAATCCAACCTTCCATCAATCAGAGTTTGAGTAAAAGCTATGGCTAGTTTAGTAGAGCGCTATCAGTTTGGCGGATGTGATCAACCCTCTCAACATGAGTCATGGTACAACTCGTGGTATGTAGGTACGAATCATACTAGGGACCTGTACCAAGAGTTTCAACAACAAGCCGTTTAAGTCTCCCAGTAACCATGACTGGCATACCACGAAAGTTATGATATGACCCGTAGCACCGGACGAGATTTAAGAACTTACCCAGGGCATTTTGTACTTATGCTGCTAACTCCTTAATGATGTTGTTTTGGGCTTAAGGTTAGATTAAAGGGATTAACCTAGCCTAAATTCTCACCCTCTAAAAGATCAATAGTGGGATTAACTCTAGCCTAAAACCTCACCTCATGCCCTTTTAAAGTCAAAATTCATGATTTCTATTTCGGGAATTCTAAATTATGGAATTCTAGGGTTTAACCCAATTCAATACAATCTTCCACGCTATCTCTATGGGTTCAATTCTCTCATGCTTCAATTTATGATTTATGGCTACTAGGGTAGTTTACCTCACCTACTTACTATCTCATGATTTTAAGTTTATGAAGATTATGCCCTATTATGAATGATTTATTAATTTCAATCTTATGAGACCATGATTTCAAGATAAGGAGTTATCAAGTAGGCATGCATATTTATTAATTCTAAACTTATGAATCCATGAGTTTAACTTATGATGTTTACTTCAAGTATGCATGATTTTACTTAATTGGGGTATTTCCATATAATTAAGTATGTTTTCATAATTTAGCTAAAGCACAAGATCAACTTATTATATGTTTTGGAGTCAAGACTTCTAATGTCTGGGGATTTCAAGCTATGTACAAATTTTGATTTCAGCTTCATTGAAAACGATGGAGAATATTCATGTTTTTAGGAGTGTTGTCTAACACTAAGTAGGCTTGGGGTTCCAAGGTTCCCCATTCTCATAAACTACGCGCCAATGTAGGTATAGTTACATTTGGGGCATCTCAAGAGGTTTTCCCAGCTTCAAGGGGTCTTCAGCTTGATATTGATATCAAGGTAGCGCCTTAGCCCCGACAAGGCTTTGATGACTCGCTCACTTGAGTGTAATAGTTGGACCATTACGTAAGCTTTATCATGATGGTGTCGATTATGAGGAGTCTTCCATTATTCCTCATGATTTTAGTCACACATGTTCATGACTTATGATATTATGTTTTACAACAGATATGACCCAATGATCAAATTTTTATAAGCTTATAATTACGATTTTAGCTATGAAAAGTCATATGATTTCTATTTCTAAATCTTGGGTAACTATGTTCAGTTATAATAACTAACTTATGATTATGTATCTCAGATACAACTTTTTATTATGTAGTCCTTAGTGTCATGATCTTTTCATTTTATATGAATGATTTCAACTAACGCTTGCATACATATTTTATTTATCTTTATACTCAGTACATTCAATGTACTGAATGTATAATTTATGCTATATCATTTCATGATAGGTCTAAGTGATCTAGCCTGGGGCCCGCCAATAGCTCGCTTCCCTATCAGTCTAGTTAGCCCCTATTGGGTGAGTCCTCATCTTTCTGGAATAATCATTTAGTTATGTTGATTATGTCAATTTAGTTTCAGACTTGGAGATAGCTTAGGGCTAAGCCAGCATCTCATCAGATAGTAGAGGCTTTTCAGACATAGAATAGTGTGTTCAGTTTGAGATTTTGCTTCGTAATGTATTCTCTTGCTTACGCTTTATGATATTCAATCTTCCTATTATTAAGTTTAAGTTTCCACTTTAATTTATGCTCCTTCGTTGCTATGCACATGCCATGGGTTGACTTGGAGCCACTCATGGTTCTAGGTCCCATGTCCTGATCCGGGGTCCCAGCTTGGGTCGTGACAAACTTGGTATTAGGTAAAGGTTTAGGTGTGTCCTATGGTGTCTCGAAAGAAACTATGAAGTATCTTTCCATGGGTGTAAAGCGCGCCACAATTTATGGGGAAGAGGCTGCAAGACTTTTAGGAAACTTTCCCTTCTTTCATGATTTTATCTCATGCTACGAAGTTCAACTCTTCTTTCTCCTAACTCGTCCTCTACGCATCTGTAGACAATTCCTCCCAAAAGCGACAAGGAAGAGGAAATGGTAATAGGAGCGCACCAGCACCACCAACTCCAATAGGCCCCCATACTGGACAAGTGACGGATCCGGAGCTCGGGGCTACCTGTGCAGCACATGTCATGACCACTCACCTAACTAGTAGGCGCCGCATCTATGAACTCTACCGATGTACTACGATTACTAGGGTTTAATACTTTAAGAAGAAGAGTTTGTCTATGATTCACGGTTCGAAGGTGGGCGGAAGGTTTAAGGAAGGAATAAGGGAGAACAAGAGGGCTAGAATTGAAATTTTGAGTTTTTCCAGCAAGGTTCAGGTGGTGGGAATCACCCACTACTCCAATAGAGAGTATCACTTCTAAACACCTTCTGTCAATCTATATTCCACCGCCTCGAGACGAAGGGGGAGCAAAGGAGAAAGTCCGACCCTAAGATTCGGGGAGCAGACTTAGGTGGAGATTGGATATCCGACTTGCAAGAGATGTGGGAAACCACTTGTGAAAGTTCTTGATGGGCGAGATGCTTGCTTCCTGTATGGTGCCCGTTTATAAGCTCAGAGTTTTCCCGACAGCCAAGCAGGGCAAAGGTAGAGCCTTAGCCATCTCTTCGGCACCTGAAAGCTCACCCATCTCTACAGGTCAGACGTGGTGCACGCAAGGGATAGTGTCAAGATCGAGAGAACTCACAAGGAAAAGTCAGCTGTATTTCATAAGCCTTCAAGTTGATCCTCGCACGTTGGTAGACTTAGGATTCACAGTACAAGGTATAAGGTTCCTTTTTCATCCCAAGATGAGACTTGGATATAGATGATATGAAGTTCTTATAGGTATGAATCCCTCAATGATAACTATAGGGGATGTAATGGAAAGTCAGAATTAGTGAAGTAGTCCAGCCTTAAGAAAAGATCCAAGAGCCTTAGAATGATTGTTTAAACCTATGGGGGAGATGATAAAGTAGAAGAGTCAAGTCAAGTCTGAGTTTTTCTAGTAAGGAAGTTCCGTAAATAGTATCTAGGGGATGTTGGAAACTTATCTGCACTGCATGTTTTCCTTATGTTTGGTCGACATTACGCTCTACTTATACTTAAGTTCAGACTCCTAGAATTATAGATAACCACTTCCAGCGATCCCGCCTTTCCATAATCTACAACTTCATCTTTATGTGATGACTCATTATATATGTAAACTCATGTCTCTCAACATGCTTAGCTCTATGTACTCAGTCCTTGATATTTTCTTATCGGCTCATAAGATCGTGCTATATCAAGTATATGCCCAGCTTAGATTTCTTGAATGATTCATGCCCATAATTTCCTTACTCTAAGCCCTATGTATGTTCCCCTATGTTGGAAATGATTGTTATAGTGTGTACGTTTAGGATAATTCTCTATTCATTCCATAGGTGCCAGGTATGCAAAAGTTTATGAAGTGTAGTTATTAGCTGTTTAGAAGATAGGGGAATTCTCGAATAGTGTTAGCTACAAAGAGCCATGGGATAATCATAAGTGATAGGCTTGAATGAGATGGTGATGTATGATGAGCCCGCAAGTGTACGGGTTGTACAAGTAATATAGTGGCCCTTTTTAAGAACCGGAATGTCGAACCTACAGGACTGGACTACAGGGTAAAACCTTCGAGTGTTAAATTATCAGAATTTCTAATAATGAAGACAATAAAGTAAAGAAAAGTTTTTATATTTTGTAAACTAACTTTTTATACTAAAGTAGATTAATTATACGAGTGAGTCCGAACTATGAATGTGAGCATGCTGAGGCTAAAACGAACATGAAAGAAATTAAATATCGATATACATGGTTTATCTTTTCTCCGGTTGCTAGTCGGAACTTATGCCTATGGATTAAAACTCGTGATTTTAACTCCCAACTTAAGAATCATGAACTCTTCCAATCTACATTTGATAAGAAGAAATTCATGTTCTAGCCATACAAACCGATTCCACACTTGACTAATACGATTTTCGTGCATATTTCTATCCTCAAGGTAAATCAATTCTCAATTTTCCCAAACAAAGAACAGATCATATCCTATTAATTCACAACTTTCCATTTCGCATCTCCTCGTGAAACCAGACTTTTGGATTTACATTAACATTGGCCAGATATTAATGCAGTAAGAACAAGAATTAAATAGAACAACCATAGAAGAAAAGATGAAACAACCAAGATAATCAACAACTACATTTCAATACAATGGTTTATAACTCAAAGAAGAAAGGGATTTAGCCACTATTTGTGGATTGAACATCACAAATGAATGTAAATCATGCAAACAATTGAAAGAAAGGAGAAAGGGATAGAGAAAAACCCTAAGAATTTTCTGGGCCTCAACCGCCCCGTAACCCACGTTCTTGCTCCACTGTCGAATAATTAAAAATGAACCTAAGTGTTCTATTTATACTAGGGAGAATTTTTCCCGGAATAACAAGCAACGTGTCACGGAGTGCATCGCGGAGCACTGCCGCTGTGACACGGTGCAAACGCGAGAGGCTCTCTAGAATTTGGTCACTGTGCATCAGGCTTCTCCCAACGGGCACTGATGCAACGCTGTGAGCATGCCCAACAGGCTATGGTAATCGCGTCCTTCACTGGAATGTCAAGATCTTGGGAAATCAATTCCAGCGTGTCACGACTCATCGCGGAGCCCTTTAATTTCTTGCTTCTCCACCGCTTCCTTGCTCGCTCCTCGAAGTCCATCTTCCATTCCTCCCTACATGCATCTTAACTCCATAAAAGTATGTTTTTCCTACAAAACAACGCTAATCATGTTGCTAGTATAAATCACACTTCCCTTACAATTTACATGAGAATATACAAACATTGTTGGATAAACAAGGCAAAAACGATGCATTTGAGTATCACTTAAGCATATAAATATGCCCATCAATGTACAGTAAAACCATAGTATGGTGTGACTAGTGACTCTATTAGAGCTCAAACTTGTGCGACTTTCTTGTTAAGGTGGGAGTAATGTTCTTAGTGGATAATTTAGGATTGCAAAAGGTGTAGCTGAGCTAGGTCCTAAAAGAAGGAATGTATGTCGCTCTGACTCTAACTTTATTATGGATAGGAGCTTAGAGAGAAGTATAGGTTGAGGAGGTGATCATGAGAGACTGGAAGGCATGCTAGAGGGTATCAATATTCTAGTAGGAAGTGGAGAAGATTAAGGTAGATTTCATTATAGGTTGCCTTGTACCCGCCAACAAGATTTCACTCTATTTGGGTGGTTGTCGATAGGTTGACTAAGGCAGCTCATATCCTACCGGTCAAAACTACCAATTCAACTAAGAATTGTTAGATTGTACATTCAAGTGTTAGTCTAGTTGCATGGAGTGCTGTTATTATCCATCATTTCAGACAACATCAAACAAAGGTACTACCAATCTTTCAATTTTGAAGATCAATTCGAAAGGGTCTTGGTACTCGTGTGAAGCTTGGCATGTTTTCCACCCACTAATAGAGGGTCGGGATGAGCAGTCCATTCTAATCACGGAAGTATGTTGAGAGCTTGTGTGATTGATTTTAAAGGTAGTTGGGATGGCACTTTTCTTTCATTGAATTTTCATGTAATAATGTGCTTATCATTCTAGCATTTAGATGGCTCAGTTGGAGGCTCTTGTTAGCAGAGGTTTAAATCACTTATTGGATGGTTTGAGGTAGGTAAGGTTACGTTGATAGGGCCAGATTCAAATTAAGGAGGCCATGGAGAAAGTTTAGTTTATTAGAGAAAGGTTGAAAACTCGCCAAAGTCATCATAAACATATGATTTAAGGAGGAGAGAACTAGAATTTGAGGTTGATAATTGGGTATTCTGAAGGTATCTCCCATGAAGGGAGTGATGAGGTTCAGAAGGAAAGGGATTAGTCCCTAATATGTTGGTCTTTATAGTATTCTCGAGGCGTAGCCGGCACACCGGGGCATATTAGCTGAGCTACTGTGAGAAGTTAGCTTCGTACATCTAGTTTCCATGCATTCCTATTAAAGAAGTGCACAGACCCAGCCTTAGTTGTTCCAATGAAGATCATAGGTGTGAAAGATAGCCTACCTATGAGAAGGTTTCGGTTGAGATTCTGATCGTGTTCGAAGTTGAGAAATAAGGAAGTAGCTTTAGTGAAGGTTCTGTGGAGTGAATCATCTTGTTGAGAGCTACGTGGGAAGTCAAAGAAGATATGATGGCTAGATACCGCATCTTTTTCCTTCTTGCTCAGTCCCAGCCTTAGGTGGCAGTTTATCCTTAGTACTTTATTCAATTTCATGTCAACTTTATGTCTCTGTTTCTTCTGCCATTGGCATGCATGTATATTTCATTAATTAAGTTCATTTGGGTATTTCAGTCCGTAGTTAGTCAATCATCAGTTTTCGACTTTAATTGTTCAATTTTGGGATTGTGGTTCCTTCCCTAGCCTTTCAAAGATGTTTATTTACATCTAAGGATGAATGTTCCCAAGGGAGATATAAGGTAACACTCCAAAAGTTCCTATGACTATACCCCAGATATGGAATCAGAACTAGCAGAGAAATTGAAAATTTTCCTGTGAAAACTCGGTACGACTCATGGGAGCATGGTATGAGTCGTGGTAAGAGGTCTGGTAGGGGAAGCAAGCAAGTGGAACATCCTATCACGAGTCTTATTACGATGGTTACATGGAGGTACGGTCCTACCAAGACTCATAGTACTAGTTAAGCGAGATTAGCAGAAAGTGGCAAGGAAACTGATGATTGTGATCCTATGATCCATATCAAAGTTGGTATGAGTCGTAGGAAAGGATCATAGGTAGGAGTTTCAGAGGATTTGGCAGAGTTGACCGCAGCTTCAAAGACTAAGTACGAGTCATAATATGATGGTATGAATCATCGTTTCAATTGTGAGTTGAGATATTGTAAGCCTCAAACTGGCTATATGAATAGATCCAAACCCAATGAATTTTATCTTTAAACAAGGTATTAAGATCAATTTCTAAGTGTGATATGTGCATTGGATACAAGTTAAGGTCATAAGGGACATCTAGCATAAAGTTCGGTTGAGAGCTATCCTTCCAATTATGTTTTTCATGAAAGTTCTTACAAGTGTCAATCTTTAAACGACCATAACTCTCATTTTACAATGTATTTTTGACGATACAACATTGATAACGCTCAAATCACACTTGCCAATGTATGACACGACATTGTCAATAAATAATCCAACTAGGTTAGGGTCAATCCCACATGGAATATGATCAAGATATAGAATAATTCTAGTATTTAAGCTTTAAGTTTGTTATTTCTAAAAGGGGGTTTGTAAAGAAAGAAAACATGTAACAATATTGACATTTGATTATTATCAAGATTATGATATTAATTGGGGAAGTGTCCCCATGGATTCATAACTACTTTGGGTTTTACCTAGTGATCTATCCCAATACTCAGCTTGTATAACTGATAACATGGATTCATCCAAATGACTAGTTCGTCCCTATTGGATGACTATACTCGCTACCGAGTTAGGTCTCTTGACTAATTTACTTTAACCGTTATCAATTGTTCAAAATTAATTATCTCGTGACTCAACTCAAGTCATCCGCTGAGAATCATAAAGTCAAGGCTTTGTTGTTATTTTGTTTTCCTAATCTCTACCTATCAAGATTCAAGAGTAGGGAATTCGGGCAAGTCCTTGTGTTGTGCCCGTTAAAATGTTTAAGATGAAGAGAATACAATGCAAGCATTAGCATTGATGTAGAACTCAATAAAAATCCTAGTTTGTTAATTTGCTTCATTGTTCCTACAACCCTAGTTGTGGAGGTGTTAGCCTCTCATAATTGTAAGCAAACAATTAGCATTCATAAACAAAGACATAATTTCAAACATACAATAATGATTGAAAAGTAAACCTACTTGATTATTGCAAAATATCAATGCTGAACAATTCCAGAATAATGGAAGAATCAATGCAAGAAACTCTCCAAAAGTTGTTCCCAATATTCCAAAAAGTCAAATACTTCTCAAAGAATCGAATTATGTTCCTTTGAAAACAACCTAGAAAAGTATTTAACAAATAATTAGAAACCCTTCCTAAATTAACAGGGAAACTGCTACACTTTCGTCGCCTTCACCTATTACTGCATAATGGTTGTACGAGTCATACCTATGCTCATACAATGTCTGGCAACTTATAATTTTGGCTAATTTTGGGAACTTTGTACGACTGCAGACATATCCTACGAGTTGTACACCTAGTCGTGGTCTAAACGTGAGACTTCCTTCATCCTATAACTATCTCCATGGGTGGATATGGCCAACTCGTATCTTCATTCTACGACTCATGGTTGCCTTTTGTACCCTTGAGTTCTGGCATTCATCAATATCTCTAACTTCACACGGTTCCTTAGTGGGTCGAGGTAGATATCATGATTAGTGGTTGCTACCCATGCCAGAGACTGACAAAGTGCAGATTCTTCTGGATATTTTCTATGGCTGCCTTGGTACGACTCGCACCATGAGTCATAACTTGGCCTTTGCCTTAAGCTCCTCTCCGAATTTTGTAATGACTTTAGTAACTCTGTACCATGATTGTACGGCTCATATTGAGACTTTATTTCCTGGCCCTTTTCCGCATTCTTTTCACTTCTTTTGCACATTCGAACTCCAACACCTAATTTTCCTGAAAACAAAGCAAAAGTGCATCATAACCATATAAACACACCTAAGTCCATGATTATTTTCTCAGTTTTAAGCGTCAAAAGTGTTGTAATCCCACAGCACATCAATCATATCAAAGTGAATCTCTTGGGGTCTTCTTTTCCAACGAACTGACCTTGCGTCAATTAGAGTTTGAAGTAAGAAGTTGCGGCCGCCTTTAGTAAAGCGTTGTCGTTTCCGCAGTACAGATCAACTCGTAACCCCGATTCATGGTAATGACTCGCGGTATGTAGGTACGACTCATACCAAAAACCCAAGCCAAGAGTTCCAACAAGCTATTTGAGCTCCCAGAAGCCATGGATGGTAGCATTACAACTCGTGGTATGCCACCACGAGTCATGGTACGATCCATAGCACTAGACAAGACAATTTTTAAGAAGTTTTTCCCAGGGGAAATTTTTGTAATTTCTTATGCTTATAACTTCCTTAATGTCATCTTTGGGCTTTCTATGGTCAGATTAATGAATTAACCTAGCCTAGATCCTTACCCTCTCCAAAAGATCGAGAGTGGAATTTTCACAAGAAAGGAGTTAGGATTCTTCTTGAAACCTCTTCAAATCTTCTTGGGATCTTGAATACAAGTCAAGGGATCATCAACCCAGGTATGAGGGCTACGAATGGGTAAAAAAAATTATTCTCTTCCTCATGCCCTTTCAAGTCAAAAATTCATGATTTCTACATTTCAAGTTCTAAATTCCTCATGAAATTCTAGGTTTCCTAACCTAATTCAATACAATCTTCCATACTATCTCTATGGGTTCAATTCTTCATGTTTTGATTGATGATTTATGGCTATTAGAAGTTTTACTCTCAATTTACTTGCTTATTCATGATTTTGTTTTTTTATGAAGATTATACCTATTATGCATGATTTATGAATTTCAAGCTATGAGCCCATGATTTCAAGTATGATGAGTTATCACTAGAATGAATATTTAAGTGAGACCATAAACTTCAGAATCCGTAGTTTAACATATGAAGCTCATTTGGCAGGATGATTGTAATGAGCTTGGGCAAGCCTATAAAAAATTAAGGATGTTTTCTTGATTTAGCCAAGGATAATAAGATTATCTTAACATATGTTTGGGAGTCGACCATCGTCTTGCATTTCTGCGATTAGCTTATCATATGTTTTGGAGTCAGACTTTGAATGTTCAGATTTCTGTGATATATAGGTCTTGGATTTAAACACTGAAAATGATGGGAGCACTGTACATGTTTTTGAAAGTACTGTCTAGTACCGAGTAGGCTTGGGGTTCCAAGGTTTCGGTCTCATAAACTATGTGCCAATGTAGGTATATTTATATTTTGTACTTTCAAGAGAATTTCACCCTACCCCAAGGGGCCTTCAACTTTATATCGAAATCATGGTACTTCCCTTAACCCTGACAAACTTTTGGACGACTTTGCCCACTTAACTGTGATAGTTGGGGAATCACAGTAGCTCTATCATGATGGTGTCAATTATGACGAGTCTTCCATTGTTCTTTACAATTTCAATCACATATGTTCATGACTCATGCTATTATGTTTTGTAGTAGATATGACCCAATGTCCAGTTTATGAGCTTTTACTTACGATTTCGCCTATGAAATGTCATATAATTTTCTACTGAAATTCGATCACTATACTCGCTTATAATAACCACTTATGATTATGTATATCTCAGACAGCTTTTAGCATGCATTCCTACTCATGATCTTTGGATTTTATATGGAATTGATTTCAACTATCGCTTTACTAAGCATATTTTACTTACTCATACTCGCACATTCAAAGTAATTTGATCACATACTCTATGCCATATCATTTCATGATATAGGTCTGTGTGATTCAAATTTCACTCCGCAGATAGCTCGCTTCCCTATCAGTCCAAGCTTAGCCCTGTAGGGTGAGCCCTCATCTTCCGGGGACATTCATTTAGTTATGTTGATAATGTCAATTTAGATTCAAACTTGGAGATAGTTAGGGGCTTGTCCTTAAGATCTCATTAGATAGTAAAGGCTTTTCAGACATAGACTAGTGTGTTCAATTTTTGATTTAGCATCATGATGTATTTGCTTGTTATACAATTTTGCGATATTAGGTATTCCACTTGCTAATGCGTTTAAGTTTTTTCCACTTTAATTTATACTCCCTGAGTTTTGTCTTGGAACCATTCGCGGGTTCAGATCTCGTGTTTTGATCCGGCGTCCCAGCTCGATTTGTGATTGTTTGGGGTTGCAAAAGGAAAATGGGAAAATTATGTGAGCCCCAATGTGAGGTAGCACTAAATTATGAGGAAATGAATGAATTGGATTGGGTGAAAAGAACCTTTAACCACAGGAAAAAAAGAGAGAATTGTTGAAAGGTGCTACGTCTTGCTTAGAAAAGATTAAAAGTGGTAACTAAGGAGATATAAGGGTGGCTCTTGTTACAAAAATGAACATATTTGTCAAGAAGAGATAAGGTGAGGGTGATCTCAAGAGAAAACCGAGCACGCAAAAGTATCACAAGGGCATTAGGGAGGTTCTAATCACTAGAATTTAAAATTCATCCTACCTTTACCCCTGCTCATTTTGACCACCAAGTCCTAATTAATTATAAGTGTAGCAACTCTACATTAGTGGCGAGTTACATGAAGGGTAAGTCTATGAGTCAAGTTGTGTGCATGAGAATTTCTTGTGAGAGGAGTATTATTTGTTCATTCTATAATCTCTTTGTGTGTGAATTTCGTTTCTAAATGGTATTTTCATGTGAGTGGCATCACTTCCTTGGGTGGAACACGATGGTACATGCCCAAAGATGTGATTGAGAAAGAATGCAAAGTGAGCTTTTAAGGAAAACCTTGAATTTGAATTTTCAATGAGACTTAATATGCTATATGCTTCAAGTTTTGATCAACCATGCCCCTTGTTTTGCATGGAGGAAACATTTGTGAATCATGCCAATTGTTTGTGGTCTTCTCTTGAAGCATTTGCAGAAAGTGTTGACTCTTCCTGCTTTTCCTTTGAGTCATTGAGCGATTTTGGGGTTGTCTTAGTCCTAGTGGTCCCTTATACAAAAATCTCATGTAGTGTTACATGCTTACTTCAATTGTGCAGTTGTAAAGAATTTCCTTGCTTGAGAACAAGCAATGGTTAAAGTTTATGGTTTGATAAGTTGGCATTTACCAACTCATTAGCCTTTTTAACATGCTTTACTTGGTTTTCAAGTCATTCAAGAGGATTTTATGCTCTTCTTGATTTTTTTGCAGGCATTCCATTTAAAAAGAGAAAATAAGGAATTGAACAAAAGATGTGGAGCTAAAGAAAAGGACCTGCGTTCCACCAGATGAGACAAGAGAAATGCCAGCCAAACACAGGAGCACATTGTGTTGAAGTTGGAGGTACACCGGTGGAACGCGGGTTCGCACTCGCAAACTGTCGGTGCCAACATCGGATTGCTACAGAAGTCACTGGTTCCCAGTTGCAATAGAGTGGCACTCAGGTGAATGGGCACCAGCGGAATGCTGGTGACTTCAAAGTGAGGCCGTCACTAGAAGGGTAAAATCATCCAAGACAAAAGAGGAGCGGCTTTAACCTACTTTTGTACATTTCTCATAAAGTACTGAATATTCCTTCTCATTAGAGTATCAAATTGATTTTATTAAAAGTTTTTTATTTTCAGAAGGAGAAAAAATAGAGAGATCTTTTCCATCTTCTTCTTGTTCTTCCTCAAGGTAAAACCTCTATTGACAAGAAATTAGCTTGCAATTTACTCTTGATGATGAATTCTATGAGTTTATTTATAGATATAATCTTGTATTTCTCATCTATGAGTGGATAAACATTGCTAGGGGTATGTGCATTTATTGGAGCTAAATTGATTGGTGTTGCTAGATTGATCTTATAATTATTCATTTAGTATAAATCTATTGTTTTATCCAAATTATAATTGAATTATTCCTAGTTGCAAATATGGTGTGTTTACTTATTCTATTGTTTCTTGAAAAGGAGACTAGAATAATATGGGTGAGAAAACAACGGTGGGTATTTGGGTCTTGATTATGTGGGGTTGGGCTAGATAGCTAAAACCGATTTTCGTACACCCATTAAAGAGTTGAGGCTAGAGATAGCTCAATTCTTACTCAATCCATAGTGGATGAATATTGCTAGACCTTGGGGTTTGAGAAAACTAAGAAAAAGGCACCCAAGTGGTTGAAAAACACCGGGTGCCACCATCCATAGTTATTATTCTTGTGAGTAATAATTTGATTTCCTTGTTAATTTCAATCCAATTGATGCCCCATCAATAGCGCATCCCTTTCCCTTGCTCACTTCATTCATTTAAGTTGGTTTCCTTGTTGTTGATTGCAGTTGATTTAATGTAATACCCCAAAAGTGCTTGAGAATAGACGAGGGAGTTAAAAGGTTAAAATTACTTAAATGGGGAAAATTTCACTTATCAATATGGAACTAATTTCGTGGTATCAAACTACCGGGTCGTTGTATGCATTCGTTGGTTAGGGAATGGGTGGTAAAGACAATGGACAACACAATGACTCACTGTTGGGAACAACGAGCCATTGTCAGCAGGAGTTGAAGGAGGATGGGTCCAATACGTGGCATACAACAGATCTTCCAACGACTCGCTGGGGGTGTAATGAGTCATTGTTTGGTGGCAAGAATTTCCAAAAGGTAAAGTGACGGATCGTATCACAACTCGTTGGAGGAAACAACAACTTGTGCTGAGGCTCGTAGCAAGAAGGTTCATCTTTTGATAAAGGAAAACAACGGTCGGTGTAACAAACCCATTGTCTCGTAGGACAAGTCGCCCGTCCGACCGCCGTTCGTGACCGACAAGTCCCATGCAAGGCAAATGACGAAAGCAATGTAATGGGTCGTTGTTGGTTCTAAACGACCCGTTGGTTTCGTCCGTTGATCCAACCTGGCGAAGCCAGGGCAGATTCATTAAGAGCATTTTTGACTTTTTGTGCTGGCAAGACCTTACACTATATCGTTTAGCTTATGAAAGGTGGATTTTTAGGGGGATAATTATTCTAGGTCTTCATTCATGCAAGATCATAGAGAGGTAATCAAAGGGAATTCCAAGGCTTTTCTTCAATTTCTTCCAATTTCCTTCTTGGCACCAAGGGAAGTTTAGAATCAGTTATTCCCAAGTATGTAAGGCTATCAATGGGTGATTTCTTCCATATCCATGCCCATCCTCTATGATTTTAAAAAAATTTCATTAAAAACTCATGGGGTTTAAAGATGATTTTTCTAAAAGTCTAAACATTAGATACGGGGTTTTGTGATTTTAGGATCTCATCATAATCTATGGGTTTTGATCAGTTTTTATTATATAAAATCATTTATAATTTTATCGATTTTGATTTCTATGAAATTACACCTAATTATGCATGACCTATGATGAATCGATTTATGATCTACTTTTTCATTTATGATATTAACAAGCCCAGCATGAACTATGATTCAAACCATGAATTTATTGTATTACCCATCATGATTTTATGAATTTCCAAGATATATGCATGATTTACAAGTAGGTATGAACTTTATGAATCATGAACTTATGTTTTGGCCGACCCACGTGCCTTATATCATGGCTAATTCACATATATACAAGTATCTTTATGATTATCATGATTTAACTAGCCCATGAATTAATGTATGTTATATATGAGCACAATATATGTTTTAGGAGAGTATCGAACACTGAGTAGCTTCGGGGGCCTGCTGGGCCCCGTATCTCATGAACTACATGCCACCGTAGGTATGTTGGTACCCCTTTCATAACTTTCCCCAACCCAAGCAGACCTTTCTTCATGGTGATATCACACTTTCATGGTCCTACCTTGGCAAGGTACAGACACCCTCCTGACTAGGATTATAAGTCAGGCTTCATGTGTGCTCATATGGGGGTATGTCACGAAGAGAATATCTCACCTGTCCTCATGATTTATGCATGTTATAATTATGTATTTTGTCTCAAGTCATCTTAAGTAAAGCTCTTATCTTATGATTATGGTTATGTTTACATTACGAATGTTTTGAAACCTTGGGACTTATGACATGTTACGATGATTTACTTATACGTTAGCTGATATCCTACCTTTTTGATCATTTATGAGTTTATAAGTTTTAAATGTCCGTTTTACTTACTTTGCATACTCGGTACATTCCACGTATTGACCGCATACTTTCTATGCTATATCGTTTCATGATACAAGACCTGGCCTCAGGCTCACCCCTCCTGCAAGAGTGCTTCAAAGATTGTTATGTATTGGTGAGTCATCATGTTCAAGAGGGCCATATGTTCGACCTATGCTTCCTTTCAGTTTTGGAATTGTTGGGTTAGTTGGGGTTTTGTCCCATCAACTTGTCTTTCATGATTAGACACTTTTTAGACTACATGCCAATCAACCGTTATGTATGAATCTGTAATCGGGCTTCCTTTATTATGTCATGATAACGTTTTCCTTATGATAAGTCTTCACTACGTGATTGAATTGATGCATGCCTTCTTCGTATGGGTCAACTAACAGGGCCTCTTGTCTCGTGTCTACGATCCGGGTGTACGTTCAAGTCGTGTCAAACTTGTATTAGAGCCAGGTTTGTGTCTAGGTGTTTGAAAGTCGCATTAAGTAGAGTCTTTTTCATGGGCGTGAAGCGCACCACACTTTTGAAAAAGAGGCTACGAAATATTTAGGAAATGTTCCTCTTTTTATGACTCTGCCTCATGCCATGACTTCGACTCTCTCCATTCCCTAACTCGTGCTAATCGCGTATGCAAAACATGCCTTCCTCAGACAACAACGGAGTTAAGCTAGCCCTACCAACTCCAATGGATTCTATGCAAGCAGTGAATGCGGAACTTGGAGCCGCCCTCAGAGTGTTGATGTGGGGCCATGATCACCCAGCCTAACCAATAGGCTATCGCACCAAAGTGAAACCCTACCAGTGGGAGGCGACAACTACTAGGGTTCAAGGACTCATGAAGGAGAGCTCACGAGGTTGGTGACTCAACCGTCGTTGGGGAATGTAGAGGGAACAAGAGGTGAAACAAGCAGGCCTAGGGTCAGAAACTTTAAGAGATCCCAACAAGGGTCAAGTAGTGGGAGTCACTCTCAAAAACCCGTCGTAAGTCTCTAGTCCAAGCTCCGGTGATACAAGCCCGGATGAGGGTGATTACTTACCCATATTGCAGACAGGAAAGCACCACCGATGGAAGTGCTTGGCAGGTTCAGATGTTTTTTTATTGTGGCCAACTTGGCTTGCTAAACACAGAATTGCGCTTCACCAAGAAAATGGTCGGAAAGGTCGTGTCTTAACTCTCCTCCATTAGCTCCAAGAAATTGCCCACCTCAGCAGAACGGGTTATCAAGAGCAAGTGGCGGTCAACTGCAAATGTAGTCTCAGGCACAACAAGGTTATCCCTGTAAATTTACTATGATTGTTAGTTCCGAGGACTACTGTAAGAGGTACAATTCCTTTGAACATTTTAAGATGAGATTATCACATGGGAGGTGAGGAAATGGTAAGTTGAGGGCCCAGTCATGTATTGAATTTCTAGTTAGAAGTCCTATAGGTAGCATTTGGGGGTAGTTATTCCCTTCTTCTTTATATGTTCCCTACATATCGCGCTCGATGCCACACTCGACTCGCGCTTATGTTCAGGACCTAAGATGGCAGTAACCCCGTCTCTGGTCCATGATTCCAAGATACTCATTCCTTGCTTCATGTCATAAACCTCGATATGTATGTGGACTTATGTCACCTATCACGCTCATCCTTATGGATTTAGTTCCCAAAGTTTGTTCTATCGGCTCCCGAGAGGGTGCTATATCAGGTATATGCCAAGACTAGATCTCTTACACGATTCAGGCTCATGATTCCTTTACTCTAAACCCTAAGGATGTTCCCTATGATGGAAATGCTAGTTAAAACATGTACGTTCAGATAACTCCTATCCCCTGCCAGATGCCGGACCTAGTACAAGAAGCCCAGTTATTAACCAAGCCTAGAAGTGCAGCAAGCCATGGTTATTTTGGTGATTGTCGACCGCTTCCTAGGATGAACCTTTTCGTATCATTACTCGTTGTTCATGACTTGCAGAAGTGGAAGACCTCATTCCCAAGATGATTAATTGAAAATTGGGTGAGACTTTCGATTTTTGAAGGGTTTGAAGTTTGAGGGTTGACCAAGTCAACAATCTAGGTTGTCAAGCTCAAATTTGGATTCCGAACGGGTTGGTTTCGGATGGCAAGTTATGATTTAGTTGGGTAGTTTCCAAGCATTACGAGATGATTCAAGAATGAGTTGAACCTTGATTGAATTTATAAGTTTTGAGAGAGCTAGATGTGACCATGGTGAGGTTTGGGTCGAGCAACCTTATGTGGGTAACTTGAGGGTTCCACCCGTCCAAAGAGTGAGTTTCGTGGAGTTGATATTCGTATTTGGATTTTAATCGAAGGAGTTTGGGTAAATTTTGGGTGGATTCGGAAAAGATTGTGTATTTTTCATGGTCTTAAGAATAAAGGATGGAGGCTCAGGGGTTAGAAACCTCATAATTCTTGATAGAAAATTTCAGGAGTTCAATTGGTCGACTTAAACGATGGTGGTGTTGTCATGCGAACGGATAAAATCGTCCTGGTGATGGATGTAAGCCAGACAAGATGAGAATTCGATTTTGGTACAGCTGAAGGAAGCCGTTCGAAGTCAGAAGGTGGAGGTCTTCTCCCAAGGGGATATGGTGTGCTTCACATCAAGGTAGTTCAGGTGTTCACGACATTGATGATTTGAGAGGTCGGATATTGCATGAGGCACATGGTACCGTATATTCTATTCATCCGGATCCATGAAGATGTATCGGGACTTACGAGAAATCTATTGGTTGGATGGCATGAAGAAGGATATTGCAGAGTTTGTAGCCAAATATCCAAATTGCCAACAAGTAAAGGTTGAACATCAAAGGCCGGGAGGAGTACTTCAAGATATTATCATTCCTACTTTGAAGTGGGAAGAGATTAATATGGATTTCATATGTGCCTACCTCGTACTCGTCAACCTATGATTCCATTTGGATGGTGGCAGGGATAGGTTGACTCAAGGCTGCACTTTCACTCGTCAAAACCATGCATTCAACGAATGATCTTATGCTACAAATTTTATATTCTGGAGAGTTGGTTCGACATCATGCGCCTTTGTCTATTATTTCCTGCATCAGAGGTACTAGTTTACCTCCCAGTCCTGGCGGTCTTTCCAAAAGGGCTTGGGACATAGGTTAAGCCTCAGCACAGCCTTTCATCCGCAAATGGATGGCCAAGCCGAACAAACAATCCAGACTCTGAGGACATGTTGAGAGCACGGCAGATGGATTTCAAAGGTAGTCGGGATGATCATTTTCCCTGATCGAGTTTATAATAACAACTACCACTCTAGTATCCAGATGGCATCATTCGAGGCTCTTTATGGGTGAAGGTGTAGATCGCCATTGGATGGTTGAGGTTGGTGAGGCAAACTATGATAGGACCCGATTCGCCCATGAGCCATGGTTAAGGTTCAAGTTGGATATGGACCTGTTAAAAACCACTATGAGTCGTCAGAAATCATAGTGATGTGAGGAGAAGGATCTGAGTTCGAGGTAGACGATTGGCATTTAAAGTATCTCCCATGAAGGGATTCATGCAGTTCGGGAAGAAAGAAAACTCAATTCTCGCTATATTGGTCCCTACTGGTTTTTGAGAAGAGTTGCTAAGGTGGCGTATGAGTTGAATTTGCCCTCAGAGTTACTCTCCTTTGTACATCCTGTGTTTCATGTGTCTCTTGAAAAAGTGTTCGGGAGATCCAAATTAGTAGCTCGGTGGAAAGTGATTCCAGATAAAGAAAGTCTCACTATGAGTAAGTACCAAAGGAAATATTGATCGTCAAGTTCGGAAGCTAAGGAACAAAGAAGTAGCTTTAGTTAAAGTTCTATGGAGAAACCAGCATGTTGAGGGAGCTACATTGGAAGCCGAAGCGGATATGATGGCTAGATACCCGCATTTATTCTCTACCGGCTCGTCACTTGAGGTATCGCTTTGCTTTATGGATCTATTTAGTTTTCATGTTCAGTTCCTGTGTTCAAGCTTTATGTGTATGAATGTGTATGTTAAGCATGAGATCAGTTCAACTATGTGATTTGAATCGAAGGCAAAGGCCATCATTTCCTCGTCCGCTTAATGTAAATGATTAGTGTTTGAATATGATAATTGCATGTCTCTATTTTCTCCTTTGTTTTCTACATTTGAGGATAGATGTCTCCCAAGGGGAGATATTGTAATACCCCGAAAGTTTTTGAGAATAGACTTCAAAGGAGTTAAAAGTTGAAAATTGCTGAAATGGGGAAAATTTCACAAACGGCCATGGGGAATCAATACTTGTGATATAAAAATCACAAAGTCATTGTATGCAAATGCTGGTTAGAAGGTGGTAGTGGAGACAACGGATGACACAATGACTCGTTATTGGGAACAACGAGTCATTGTCAGCAGGCATTGAAGGAGGTTGGCTCCACAGGTGGCATACAACGTCTTCCAATGACTCATTGTAAAAACAACTCGTTGGTGCCACTCTGGCCGCTGTTTGGTGGCAAGAATTTCTGGCGTATGTGATGGATCACATTCACGACTCATTGGAGGAAACAATGAGTCATGGTGAGGCTCGTGAAAGAAGGTTCGCCTTGTGAAAGGAAAATAATGGTCGATACAATGACCAGAAGTCTAGAGGGACGAGTCGTCCCGTCCGTCCGCTATTCAGACTGAGACAAGTCCCATGTGCAAGGCAAACAACGAGAAGTAGAATGGGTCATCGTTGGTTCTAACTACCCATTGGTTTCGTCCCTTGGTCCAACCTGGACATTTTTCGTGCAGTTTCATTAAGGGCATTTTTGAATTTTCACGCTATAATACCCTAAACTACGTCGATTTAGCTAATGAAAGGTCGGTTTTTAGGGGGATAATTTATTATAAATCTTCAATCATGCATGCAAGATCATGGAGAGGTAATCAAAGGGAATTCAAGGCTTTTCTTCAATTCTTCCAATTTCTTCTTGGGCATTCAAGGGAAGTTTAGAACCGCTATTCAAAGGTATGTAAGGCTATTAATGGTTGATTTTCCATACCCATGCCCATCCTCTATGAAGTTTACAAAATTTTAAAAACTCATGGGGTTTTGAAGATGATTCTTATAAAAATATAATGATTTGATAATGGGTTTTGTGTGATTTTAGGATCTCATCATAATCTATGTGTTTTGATATGTTTTATTATATAAAAATCTGTCATATAATTTTATCGAATTTGATTTTTATGAAATTAAGCCTAATTATGCATTACCCATGATAAATTGATTTATGATCTACTTTTCCATTGATGATATTTACAAACCAGCGTGAACTATGATTCAAACCATGAATTTATTGTATTACCCATAATGATTTTATGAATTTCAAGCTATATGTATGATTTACAAGTAAGTATGAACCTATGAATCATGAATATGTTTTAGCCGAATTAATGCCTTATATCATGGCTTGTTCACATATATACAAGTATCTTTATGATTATCAAGAATTAACTAGCCCATGAATTCACTTATGTTATACTACGAGCACTATATCTCGTTGGGAGTAGTATCAAACACGAGTAGGCCAGGGGCTGTGTTGGCCCTGCATCTCATGAACTACTGCCACCGTGAGGTATGTTGGGACCCCTTCATGACTGCCTCGCCAAATGGCCCTTTCTTCATTGTGATATCACACTTTCATGGTCCTTCTGGTACAGGTACGAACACCCTCCCAACTAGGTTATAAGTCACGCTCATGTGTGTTCATATGGGGTATAATGTTAAGAAAAAATTCCACTATGATTTATGCATGTTATGATTATATATTTTGGCTCAAGTCATCTTAAGTAAAGCTCTTTTCTTATGATTATGGTTATGTTTATGTTACAAATGTTTTGAACACCTTGGTCCTTATGACATGTTATGATGATTTATGATACGAGCATGATGTCCTACTTATGATCATTTATGAGTTTTATATGTTTTAAAGTCCGTTTTACTGTGAGCCTTGCATACTGTACATTCCACGCATCGATCAAGATACTTCTTCTATGTTGTATCATTTCTAATATAGGACCCATCTCTTAGGCTCACCCTCCCCGCAGTGCCGGGAGATTGTTAGCCGCCGTATTGTTGAGTCCTCAGCGTTCCGAGGGCCATAAGGTTTAGACTCTATGCTTTTATTTCATTTTCGAATTATTAAGTTATTGGGGTGTTGTCCCATCAACCCGTCTTTCATGATTAGAGGCTTTTTAGACTACATGTTGTAATCAACCGTTATGTATAAATCTTGTACTGGCTTTCTCCTTTATTATGTTATGATAATGTTTTCCTTATGCTAAGTCTTCCGCTCACGTGATTGAATTAGATGTATGCTCATGTCGTGGCCCATTTGGGTGTCTCGGGGCTCTTTGTCCCATGTCTATGATCCGGTACGTTCGGTCGTGACATTTAAATTCAAATTGTGATACTACTTTCCCTAACATTTACTATTCCATTTTCAATGCTATAATGAAATTTAGTTCAATTCGATGTACAACTTTTATGCTATCAAATCTCTATTTCCCGTGAATTCGACCCCGACTCACGAGTTAGATAATTATATTACGAAGACCGTTTACGCTTTCTCTTTATGAGAAGTGGATTTGGACATCATAAATCACTTCATGGGATATCTTTTCAATGTGTCTTTAACAAATTCTTTCATCCACAAGGACCAAAGAGAAAAGACAGAAAATACATGGACTCATTCAACAGGATGGAGAGTCATTACCTCAAACATGGGAGAGGTATAACGGGTTATCTACGGTATTGACCATATCATTAATAGTCCAAGGAAATTGTTGGGCATACTTTCATAGAAAGGCTAAGGCAGGACTCCAAAGTACTTTATTGGATGCAACAACTCAAGGAAAAATATTATTTAAGAGATATGATGAATTGTAGGCCCTACTCAATCTCATGTCGCAGTGGAACCATGATTATCAGGACACCGGTAGAGTCTTTTTACAGCGCAGAGCACACCAGGTATGCTAGAGTTGATGACGTTCTCAGCAATATGAGCCGACATTTATCGCCTCTGTATATTAACAATGTAGGACCGCACAACAGTCCACCGCATAATAAATATCCCCATCATGTGAGATGTGTGGGAACAACCATACATATTAGGGATGTCCATTGGATCCTGAATCTATCTATTTATATGGGGTAGAAGATTCGTGGTTATGACTATCAGGGGAACAGTTATTATCTGAAATATAAGAGCCACCCATGTTTTTCTTGGGATGGTTATCAAAATGTTCGTGAGCCCCTTGTACCATTCTTATCCAATCGCAACCATCCCTAACTCACGTAAGTAATTCCTTAGGAAAAGCTCTAAATCAATTTATGTCATATCAACAATAACAACAAAAAAAGTTAACAATGATATGTAGAAAGCACTGAACGACATGTAATGTCAAGAGAGGCAGTTAGTCAATGTATAATATGCTAGACCACCAAGTGCATTTTCCAAAGGACAAACAGGAAGAACTCTGCAAAGAAGTAAATGCAATTAACTTGAGGAATAGAAAAGAGTTAGAAGAGACAATTGCAGAAAAGTAAGGTGTGAAGTGATTAATTGAGACAATATGAAAGGTCAGAGGCGGAAAAGGAAGTTTGAAAGAAAGCTGATAATGAACCTAAAGTTGTGGCTACCAAACCCCACCAGTATTTCCCTATAGGTTTAGTAAGTAGAAGGACAAAGCTATATGTGAGAAGTTTCTAAACATACCGAAATAGGTACATGTTAATATACCTTTAGTGACATTATTTCAGAAGCCTCTACATACAAAAATATCTCAAAGATATTGCTGTGAATAAGAGGCAAGCATCAAAGTTTGAAATAGTGGCTCTCATGGAGGAATGCATTTTAATAGTAAGGAGCAAGATACCCTCTAAGCTAAAAAGACCTAGGAGTTTTACCATCCCTATTATTATTGGTAATCTAAAAGTTTGGCTAGCATTATGTGATCTTGGAGGAAACATCAAAGAAATGCCCATCTTAGTCTTCAACACGTTGGGTCTCGGTATTTAGGCCAACCACATGTCACGGTCCGAACATAGGCCTCGAATCTAGAAACAGACTACAACCTGAATGGTCTAAGTTGACCCATGTTATGAACATGATAACTAAAGACCAACATTAAGAAAAAATAATAACTGAATTCTGAAATAATGGAAGTTTAAATATGTATTAACCATACTGAGTCAACACTAACAAACTAGCATAAATGACGAGCTAAAAGGACAACATCCCAAACTAGCTCACTAAAAATCTAAAATTGAGAGAAATAAAGCTCAACAATTTGAAGGTCCTTGAAGAATGAGGACTCGCCAATCCAGAGAAACGGACAGAGCTGCAAGGATCAGCTAATGACGGGACTGAGTCTGAGTGCTGGGTCCTGCATCATGAAACAATACAATAGAGTATGCAACACATACTTGGAGTGTACTAAGTATGCAAGTTAAGTAAAATAGGTTAAGTAGTATAATCAAATCATGCATATCAATTAAATCATAAGATCACAAGAGTAAGGGACTACGCTGATATCTAAAACATGTATAGTCAGAAAATGCATTTCATATCTAAATAGAATGACCCAAAGCTAAAAATAGAATCGTAAGGCTTGCCATAGCTGAAATTATAAGTAAAAGCATATAAATCGGACATTAGGTCAAACTGCTGAAAACATAATATCATAAATTATAATCATGCATAACTGAAATTATGAGGGACAATAGAAGATCATTATATAACTGGAACCATCATGATAAAGCTTACATGATGCCCCAACTATTACACTCA
Source organism: Datura stramonium (assembly GCA_018107945.1). NCBI lineage: Eukaryota > Viridiplantae > Streptophyta > Magnoliopsida > Solanales > Solanaceae > Datura > Datura stramonium. The sequence continues at coordinate 91,688 of JACEIK010003375.1, read as the reverse complement.
AGTGGGCGTAACCATCCAAAACCTTGTCATAGCTAAGGATGCTACTATGATATCGATATCAAGCTGAAGGCCCCTTGTGTGGGAAAACTCTCTTGAGAGGCCCTAAATATATATATATATATATATATATAGATAGATAGATAGATAAAATATACATTGGCGCCTAGTTTTGAGACCGGGAACCTGGAACCCCAAGCCTACTCAAGTTAGACACTACTCCAAAACAAACGTAGTACACCTATCATTTTCAACGAGGCTGAAATCATAACTATATGCACAGTTTAAAATCAGAACATGGGGAGTATTGACTCTAAAACATATCATAAGTTGTAGTGGGAGTCTTGACTCCAAACATATGAGAAGTCGATCTTATTAGCCTTGGATATATTGTGAAAAGATGCTTAACTTGAGGGGGCTTGTCTAAATCTTAAAATTATGCATACTTAAAATAGACTTCATATAAGTAGAACGATTCATACATGGGTAATTTGTAAATATACATGCATACTAGATACTTCATCATACTTGAAATCATCAATCATAAACTAGACTTTTTCATGAACTTGCATAATTTGGCAAAATCTTCTAAAAACTTGTACTCATGAATTTTAATCAACATGTTGAAAATCTGCCCATGATTCATCAAACATACTTTAAAACATAGAGGGAATCGATCCATAAACATTTTTTAAGAATTCTATGAAATTAGGATTTAGATCCCTTTTAATCATGATTTGGATTGAGACTCTGATTCATAAATTTAAGTGAAATTTGAGCATTAGAGTGAAAGGAACCTCTATTCATGGCCTCACATACCTAGAAGAACCGACATGCGGTTTCCATAGAAAGCCTAAGAGATTTGGGAAGAATTTGGAGGGTTCTAGGCTTGATATTCAATTGAGAGGTCTAGGCTTGCATGCATGGAGGGAAATGGTTAGAATAGGATTAACCTTTCTTAATACACCTCTTTCGTGAGCTTAAAACGACGTGAGTAATTAGGCCTTAGAAGCTTAGAATTTACAAAAACACCCTACTAATTTTGTTGGAAAACTGATACGCTTGAAGTCATCACAATGGACCTAACGAGTTGTTGTCCACTAACGACCGTGGTCCACACTCGTTACCTTCACCGGAAAATCTTTATTCAATAAAACTCTCAACCGGTGACTTATACGACGAAGTTTTTACCGTGGACGATGACTCATTACCTCCTATCGTTGTTACCACTGAAAGTCTCACACTGTCAAAGCCCCCAACCAACAAGACACTTGATAAGTTGTGAAGTGACACCATGACTCGGCCCCCATCCATTAAGTCTCCCGACCTCAACATCTTCCTAACTTCCCTTGTGCATCACGGGCTCCCCGATCAATTGTGTCACATGATGATTCGTTCCACGACTTGTCGCCATTAGTAACACTTCCTCCACATTCAACTCCAGCCTATCTGACAGGCCACTTAACGATCTGTTATGTGATTGTGGGTCACTTGATAGGTCATTCTGTGACCGGGCATGACGTTCCGCTTTCTAGTTTCAACTTGTGAGTCTCGATCTTAGAGACTTTTTGGGGCATTACAATATCTCCTCATTGAAATATTCGTCCTTGAATGTAGGTAAACATACTGAATAGCTGGGGAAAAAGAACTACAATCTCATATAATGAACATCTAGGGCTGAAAACCGACTGAGTACTAATTCCGAACCGATATACATGATTGAACTAAACTCATAAATCACATACATGCATGACATTATAGAAACTGAGAGACATGAACTTAACATTAAACTGAATAGAGTAGTAAGGAGGAAATTGATACCTCATGCTGGAATAGAACTGGAAGAGAATAAATGCGGTATTTAGCCATCATATCCGTCTGCTTCCCATTTAGCTCCCTCTACAACCTACTCCTCCACAAGACTTTCATTGAATCTACTTATTTTTCCCTTAACTTTCAAACCTGATGAACAAGGATCTCAACTGGAACCTCCTTGCGCTAAGGTTATCCTTCACACCTATGTCGGGCCGACAACTAATGTCAAGTCACCAATGCACTATTTTAACAATGATACATGGAAAACTAGATGTACCAAAGCCAACTCCGCTGGTAGCTCCAACTCATAGGATACCTTGCCAACAGGTCTCACAATCCTGTAGGGACTAATATATCGGGGCCAAGATTCCATTTCCTTTTCTGAACCTCATCACTCCTTCATGGGAGACACCTTCAAAAACACCTAATCATCAATATCAAACCTGCCCTTCCCCTCACATCAGCATATGACTTTTGACGACTCTGGGTTGTTTTCAGTCTTTCCTTGGCAAGCTGAACCTTCTCCATATCCTTAAGAACTGAATCTGGTCCTATCAATGTAGCCTTACCTATCTCTAACCATCCAATAGGCTTAAATCTCCGCCCACCAAAGAGCCTCAAATGAGCAATCTGAATGTTGGAGGAAGCATACTGTAAGAAACTCGATGAGAGGCAAAATGATAGTCCCAACTACCCTTGAAGTCAATCACATACGCTCAATATGTCCTAAAAGTCAAATGGTATGCTCAAATTTGACCATCTGGCTCACGTGGATGAAAGTTGTGCTAAGCTTGAACTGACCATCAAGGTCTTTCTGAAATAATCTCCAAAACTAGAAAGCAACCAAATACCTCTATCTGATATGATGGACAAGGGAAATCCATGCAACTGAACTAACTCCCAAATGTTTAATTTAGCATAATGTTCCTCCTGTAGCTGGTAGTTTGACCCGTAGGAAATTATGCCGCCTTGGTCAACTTGTCTACTACCAACCAAATAGAGTCATACTGTTGGCAAGGTGAGGAAACCCTATGATGAAGTCCATATTGATCTTTCCCACTATCAGCGGGGATACCGATGTCTTGTAACATACCTATAGGTCTCGATGCTCCATTTTCACTTGTTGATAGTCTGACACTAGCCACTAACTCTATGCCCTTCTTCATCCCATTCTACCAATAGACTTCTCGTAGGTCATGGTACATCTTGGTGGGACCTGGATGTATATATTGGGAATGATGAGCCTCATGCAACATCTGTTCTCTTAAATCATCGACATTTGAATCACATAAACTACCTTGATAATGAAGTACACCATCTCGCCCCTTGGGAGAAACCTCCATCTTTTGATTTTGAACTGCTTCTTTCAACTTCACCAAAATCGATCCTCATCTGCCTAACCTTGACCTTAATCACCAAGGAAGACTCTGAACCATTCTAAAAAATGACACAACCATCTATCGAATCAACAAGGCGTAACTCCCTAATCGTGTGCAGCCAATGCACATCCTTCTACCAACTCTTTCCTTCCATCTTCCATAAGAGAAACACTTTCCATCGATGTACTAAGGACATCCAATTAACATACTGTCCTTGCCTGGATGACAAAGGACACATGTCATGGCCCTTGAGCAGCTCTAACTGATCGTGGGCAAAATAGCACGCCCAAGTGATACTTTATAACTTAGTTTTGCCTTGTTTATCTATTTATTTTTATACATTCTCATGTGATTTTATGTAATGAAATATATACACTAACCAATATGATTAGTTCTGTTTTTGTAGGTTTACAATGAATTTGAGAAACTACTCCATGAGTTATGTAGTGGAGGCATGGAATCGGAATTACAACGCGAACGCCGGCAAGGAGGGTGCACGAAACAGTTCCACCGCCGTTGGCAACGTGCCACGGCAGGTAGGCTGCATGACCAGGGGCGTGATAACGGCTCTAACACGCTGCACAAGCACGTGACACGCTGCCAACACGTACAACTTGTTTGGGATCGCTTTGGCTTTGCACGTTTACGATGCCTCCTGTCACGGAGGCATATTGAGCGAGACACTCCGTGACACGGAGCTATTTCATACCGGGAATAATTTTAGACACCTCACATTTACTATAAATAGGTCCCTTAGCTCCTAAAGAGGATACACGATCTTATTCTGGAAACTACCAGAGAGGCATGATTTATTTCGAAAACCGCCAAGGAGTGAGGGAGAAGTGGGAGAACTCAACTAGGGTTCATCAATTTCATCGTCTATTCTACCAATTCTTGTAATTAAGTTACTTTAATTAAGTTTTCTTGTAATCATACGAACATGAGTGTCTAGAACCCTCCCTCTAGGGTTGAAGCCACAAGATATGATTGTGATTTTGCGATATTGTTTTGGTTTTAAATTATTGATTGTTGTTTTGTCTTGCAATCTTGAATTATGGTTGTTTTGCGACTGATCACCATTAAAACAAGGAATAATCTTAGGTACATGTTTGAGAAAGCATGTACCTAGGCCGGGAATAAGAGAATGTAAGGAGCACGATTGTATGTCACGATAAAATTTGTGATAGGATAGAAATATACCTAATACCTTGTTGGTTGATAAAACGGGAGGAGTTAGACACCAACTTAGAGTTATCACATCACCACTCGAAGAAGTAGTTATGAAGCTAAGTTGAGTCGAATGATTAGAAGTACGAGAGTCCGTAATCATATCCACGTAAACCACATCCATGTAGTGAATTGCCCACGAACTTGAAATAACATCCTCGCTCAACAATGTAGTAGTGAGGCTAGTTTGTCGTGTGTTTAGAGGTTCGATAGACCATTAGCCATGCAATTCTAATTATGTGAGATGACAATTGATAGTTTAATACTTAAACAATTGCAAATTGTAGTATCGCATGTTTATCCAGCTTTTAACTCTATTGCTCCTTGAATTGATTCAGAGTATTTCATTGACATCCCCTAGAGACTTAATTAAACTATATCGTAAAACTTCTATAATCAACACTTGCGTAAGATAATATCATGTTGGAACGCGATAGTTAGCCGAATCAACTACCCCTCGTGGGTTCGACATCCCATTCTTAAAGGGCCACTATTACCGGTACGACCCGTACACTGTAGGCCTATCAGTTTTGCGCTGCTGCCGGGACTCAAAGCGGTTTAGTGAATGCCACCGTTTTTTGGTGATCTTTAAATTTCCTTAAGTGTTGAAAAAAAAATTCTTTATTAGTTTTAGATTTATTTTATTTATTTTAGTTTTAATCTGCTACCCTTCTTAACATGACATCATGGAATATAAATGGGTTAAATGGTGGATACTCTTACTTAGAGTCTTGGGTCTGAATTATGGAGGACCTCACTTTGTGGCAACACTATAACACGTGCAATATATGTGGTGGTCAAAACGGCCATCGATGGTTGTCCGATTCCATACCTCCCCAAGCCCCCTACTATGCATCCTTCATTGTTTTTTCATAGTTCATAGGCATGATGAAAATGAGGTACCTTAATACGCCAAACTCGAATAGGAACATGCTAAAACAACTCCTTGAGCAATCGAAGGAACGAAGGAGGCAATGGAAGCATTGAGAATCTTAAAGAGGAAATGGAGAGGCCTTAGAAAGGATTAGAGCCAAGGTCACGGAGATGATGGCTGAGGCTTAAACTTGCAATGATTTGCAAGTAACGACTTATGCGTATACTCAAGAGGAACTAATGTAAGAAGAAAATGGTGAGTTCCTTGAAGAAGCTCAACAATTAGAAGTTTTGAGAGTCCCCGTGATAGTCTCACACATATGGAAAATCCATTCATGGAAGAAGAGATAGGAGTATCCACCATTTGACACTTGAGAGATAGATGTTGATGCTAAGAAGGTGTATAAGCAAGTAAGGAGGTCAAGTATAATGCAGCTGTAGTTGAGGTGTATTGGACACCACTCGAAGCACTTTTCGACATTAAGTTTGGTTGACAACCGAGAAATTGAGTCTTCCAAGCTTATAGAGAAATGTCTGAGGGGGGAACAAGCCCCATATATTCTGAAATTTGCTGATTCCAGTAGAAAAAATGACTTCACATACTTAAGGGCCAATAAATGCCAAAGGCGACATCTACTTCTTGGTCCTTACAATTTTTCACCATCACCCCGGGAGCATAAGAGAAAATTAGAGAAGAAATTATGGGTGAGATGCATATCCTCAAGGTGGAGGGAAAAAATGTAGAAACTTGGATACGTCTTGCCGCGACGTAAAATTAGGCGCTCGCTTGGGAGAGGCAACCCCAAGGGTACCATTTTAAGTTCTTGCATTTGTGTTGATTTTATTTATTTTTCATCTTGTGTTGTTTTTGGTGGAAAGTTACACAGATGGAGGAAGTCCGAATACCTAAGGAGGAGGAAGCTAACAAGCATGGAAGAGAAAAAGTGTGGGGCTCTAACACCCACTTGTGCAAAGTTGAAGATGCTAAACATGCTATTAGCTAGATTAAAGGCCTCAGAGTATTTCTCATCCCTTAAATGTTAATTTGATGCATGAGGACATAGCATAATTCAAGTGTGGGGTGAAGGAAATTTCAAGAGAAATTTAAAATTTTTGTGCTTAACGATTCTTGGTGAAGGTAATGCTTGTAGGAAATATTTGAAAATTTTGTGGTGAGTTACATGACTTCATCACTCCGTTGTTTTTCTTTTCGGTTCTTTTCCGACGGGGTCTTTGAACCGAAAAAATATTTTGTCTCAGATATAATGTTTTTAGTCATAGATAGAGACTATTTCTAATGATGGATGGATGACGACCATCTTGAGGAAAAATTAGTCAATCGGTTTTGGTTTATGAACCCGTAGCTAATTGATGGCTTGATGTTCTTGTTATGTGCTATACATGATTGTAAGATACAAGTGTGGTTAGTGTTAAAGCATGTAAGAAGTGTATAACTTGTGTGAGATATCAGGCTCTTTGAATTTGACTCAATGATTGAAGCTTAATAGTGAATTCTTGTGATTAGCCGAGTTAAGAGTTTGCGGAATGTGTCTTAAATTGAGCATAAAGGCCGGGAGTGTAAGTTTTTCGAATATTCCGTGCTATTGTGGAATCTCTAGAACTTGTCTGGTGAGTATATAAACGAAATGAAGGCCGTGAATCGTAGGAGATGATTTAGGCATTCCTTTGAATGAACCTAACTTTATTCCTCACTTTACCTACCTTGAATATTTAAATCCTAGTTAGCCCCATTGAGTTTCTCGAGCCTATTCTTCGATAGATACAACATAAGCTTAATCCTTTCATTTAATTAGCCTTTAATTTGATCCAAACTCCGAAGCGCTTAAGTGAAAAATTCCAAAGAGTGAAGGAGGAGAAGCATGAAAAAGAAGGAAAAGAGAAGTTAGAAAGGAGAAAAGGACAAAGGTGCACTTGTGTGAAAATGGTTGATTATTAGTAGGAGGTTAGGTGTAAATGAATGAAAAAAAAATTTTGCTTAAGTACTTACTACTAAGCTGAGTGTGCTTAAAGAAATGGGAACAAGAAGAGAAAATTTAAGAGTGAAAATAATGAGGTGAAGTAAAGAAGAGATGTCCTTAATGAAGGGTGAAGTTATTAAAAGCGCTTAAAGATAGCCGTTACCATTTGCCATTATAGTATCTACCTGTCCCTTAGCTTACATTACAACCCATTAAGTCCTACTTGATCTTACATTCATACATCCTTAAATTAGTGGAGTAAAACACTAAGGCAAGCTTATGGTCTTACTACATGATGCTTATAATTCTTTTGAGAGCGAGCATAATTTTATTCATGTACCCATAAATGTTGTGATTTAAAAACTTGTGACTAAAAATGGGTAACTCTCTTGTTGTAAGGGCACATGTTTAATGAGAGATACTACTATGTCAGATTTCTTGATCGGTTGATTTGCATGAGTTTGTTGATATTGAGAGTCGATTCTGGATGTTAGGAAGTCTTAACGGAGCTGTATATCATTTCATTGATTAAATCGTGCATGCTCTATTTTTGTCCTTGCTATCTTAAATAATCAGTATAGTCGTAAGCCACCTCTTGCTAAATTATGTGTGATTCTTCATTTACATGATGTAAAAGGTTGTTCGTGTGGACGAACAAGGCTTTAAGGGGTAGGCATCTGGACAAAATAGCATGCCCAACTGATACTTTATAACTTAGTTTTGCCTTGTTTATCTATTTATTTATATACATTCTCATGTGATTTTATGGAAATGTGAATATATACACTAACCAACATGATTTGTTCTTGTTTTTGTAGGTTTACAATGAATTTGAGGAACTACTCTATGAGTTGGTGAAGTTGAGGCATGGAATCGAAAGTAGAATGCGAACGCCGGGCGAGGAGGGTGCATGAAATGTTCACCTGCGCTGGCACGTGCCACGGCAGGCAGGCTGCACGACCATGGTGTTCCACGACCCTAACGCGCTGTGTCACATGACACGCTGCCAACGCGGACAGCTTCGCTTGGCGATCAAGCTTTGCTCTGCACGCCTACGCGATGCCTCCGTGTCACAGAGGCATGGCTGGCGCGATACATTCCAGACACGAGCTATTTCATGTAGGGAATAATTTTATACAACTTACATTTACTATAAATAGGTCCTTTAGCTCCTAAAAGAGGAGACACGATCTTATTCTCAAAAACCAGCGAAAGGAGTCACGATGACTAAAATCACAAGCAAAGGAGGGAGAAGTAGGAGAACTCACCTATGTCTAACAATTTATCTTCTCTTCTTACCAATTCTTGTAAGTAGGTTACTTTAATTAAGTTTTCTTGTAACCATACGAGCATGAGTGGCTAGAAACCTCCTCTAGGGTTGAAGCCACAAGATATGATTGTGATTTGCGATTTTGTTTGGTTTTAAATTATTGATTGTTGTTTTTTTCTGCATTCTAATTATGGTTGTTTTTTATGACTGATCACCATTAAAACAAGTGGGTTAAGCTTAGGTACATGTTTGAGAAAGCATGTACCTAGGCCTGAACAAGAGAATGTAAGGAGTATGATTGTATCTCACGATATAATTTGTGTTAGATAGAAATATACTAATACCTTACTTGGTTGATAAAAATGGGAGGAGTTTGACACCAACTTAGAATTATCACATCACCACTGAAGAAGTAGTTGTGAACTCAAGTTGAGTCGAATGATTAGAAGCAATGAGTCCCTAATCATATCCACGTAAAACCACATCCACGTAGTGAATTGCCCACTCTAACTTGAAATAACATCCTCGCTCAAAATGTAGTAGTGAGTCTGGGGTTTGTCGTAAGCCAGAGGTTTGATAAACCATGAACATGGAAATTCTAATATGAGACGACAATTGATAGTTTCAGACTTAAACCATTGCAAATCGTAGTACGCGTGATTATCCGCTTCTCTTTAACTCTAGTTGTTTTTGAATTGATCTCGCAGTATTTCGTTGACAGCCCTAGACTTAATTAAACTATATCGAAAACTTCTATAATCAAATACTTGTAGAAGTTAATATCACTCTTGAATCCCTGATAGTTAGCTGAACTGAACCAGCCCCCGTGGGTTCGGCGATCCGGCTCTTAAAAGGGCCACTATATTACTTGTACGAATTCGTACGCTATGGGCTCATCACTAACCATCTTCCTTGTCGAAAATTCAAATCCTTCTGAGTGAACACATATTGTAGGCTCTTGTTTTCCATAAACACATCCACATGGACCCATAAATAGTGTCCCTAAATCTTCAACACAAACACCATCGCTGCAAATTCCGTGTTGTGAGTTGGGTAATTCTTCTCATGAGTCTTAAGCTCTCTAGAGGCATACACAATGACCTTACCATGTTATATCAACACACATCCAAGACTAACTCCTAGAGGGAATCAAAATACATAATGAATCCATATGTACCCCGTAGGGTCAATACTCGGGGCTGAAGTGAGTCAAGTCTTTAACTCCCGAAACTTTCACTGCATCCGACCACCGAAATTTCACTTTCTTGTAGGTCAACATAGTCAACAATGTCTCAATAGATGAAAATCCTTCAACAAACATTCTATAATAGCCATCTAAACCCAAGAAACTCCTGATATCCGAAGGATTAACCGGTCTAGGCCAATTCTTCGCAGTCATCTTTGAGAGTTTGCCCGCACACTTTGCTTGACACCACATGACCCAAAATTGCTATTGAATCCAACCAAAACCCACACTTGTTGAATTTAGCAAACAACTAGCGATCCTTAAGGGATTATAGCACCACCCACAAATAAGTTGCATGCTCCTCTACGCCTGAGAGTATATGAGGATGTCTTCAATGAAGAAAATCACGAACATATCCAAATATGCCTTGAATACCCTCAAGCTCATCAAATCCATAAAAGCTGCAGGAGCATTTTTTATTCCAAAAGTCATAACTATTAAACTCATAGTGACCATACCATGTTCGAAAAGCTATCTTCAGAATGTCACTCTCCCTAACTCTTTGCTAGTGATATCCGATCTAAGGTTTATCTTTGAGAAGCACCCGCACCCTGGTTGGTCAAAAGTCATCAATCCCGGGAGGGGATATGTTTCACCCAGCACGCGGTCATAAAATAATATAGTGACTTTGAAGAGCCGGATGTCGACCCCACAAAGGACTGACTACAAAGAAATATTCAAGTTCAAGTGCTAAATTAAATTTCACAAGTGTTGATTTTAATGATTTGAATTTTTCTTCTAAAATCTATGTTGATCACAAATAATTCGAAAAATAAGAATAAGAAGCATCTAGAGTTGAGGCCTAACAATCATGCAAAATGCTACATTCATCTCTATTCCAGTATGACATTTCATTTGTTAGTCTGATAGATAATTGCAATGTTCATGTATTCAAGCCTCTAAAACAACAAATTAGTCTCACAACCATCGTTGAGCGATGTGGCATCCTAATTTGTGAGCAATTGCAACTATGTGGAGTGGTTTATAGGCTTATGCCCTTGGTTGCGAATTTTGAACCTCTAACTATTTAACCTGGGAATAACTTCACAACTACGTCTATGAGTGTGACGTGACATTTTAATCCTAAGTGTCTAGCTATCTTCCCATTTTATAATCCAAGTGAGGCGAATAGGCATATTTCTATCCTAATCGCAAATCATGTCTTGAAAACTTTGAACTCACATCTTAAATTCTTAGTTCTAACCTAGGTTTACTCTTTCAGGCTTTTGCCTAAGCTTTCTTAACATGCATTTTCATGGTCATCAAACATTAAAATGGTAAACAAGCAAGAATTCAAGTCAAAACACCAATGAAACTTGAACCAAAGATGAAATTACAAAATTGCGTTCTGTCTTGTGGGCTCAACCCTAGAAGAAGGCCTAGCCACTCATGCTAATACAAGAACTCATATTAAATATAATTCATGTAAGGAACAAGTGTGAAATAAGAAAGAATTTACAAACCTAGGTATAGTTTCCTTTCTTCTCTCCTTCCCCTTCTATACTTCCAAAATAATGTCGCATGTCTTATAAAATCAGCCAAGTATTTAATTTATAGTAAGTGAAATTTAAACTTGCTCTATATCACGCTGTTGGTCGCGCCACACAGCCAGCGTGACACATCCTTATCGCACAGGCATTCTGGATAGTTGGCATGGTTATAATGTTAGATGGGCATGGCACTCAAGGCCATCATGGAGCATAGCCGGCGTGTCATATTGTAATCCTCACGGCCACCGGGATGCATGCCATCGCGCACAACTGCTAGCATGGGCACGACGCCTAGCGTACCTGTCTCCTGCCATGACACGGGCCTCAGCATGCTGCATAAGCAGCGTGGCGCGCTGTCCCGCGTGGTAGCCTACGCCTCATGCCATCCGCAAGTGAATTTCTTGCAATCACTTCCAAGCTTCCTTCCCGCTTATGCACCATATTCAGCCCATCCTTAGTATATTTCACCTACAAAAATGGGCTAATCACATTGGTTAGTGTATGCACCTAAATATTCATAAAACACATAAGATTATAATCAATTTAATCGACCAACATGACTCAAATTTAGATATAAAATAGACCTTGGGCATGTAAATATGCTTAAGATCACTACCCGAAACTCAAAGTCTTGTTTGTCCTTGAACAACTCCATTACATCTCATGCACAAGAAGGACTCACACACTACTAATTGATGCAAGACACTCAAGTTACGGTTACAACGATTGATTTAGATAGCAAGTTTAACATAGAGCATGCGATATATATAACCAATTAAAATCACATACAATTAAGTTAAGACCTCTTATCCTCAAGAATAGACTCTAAAACTTAGCAAACTCATGCACAATATCCAATCAAGAAGTCCAATATGAATCTTATTGTTTCTCAAACATGTGCCCTCACAACAAGAGATATGCCCATTTTCACTCTCAATTTTTCAAATTATAACATTTATGGGTGTATGAATAATAATTAAGCTCACTCTCATAAAGAATCTACATGTAACATGTAGTGACTCATAATCTTTCCCTTAGTGTATTACTTCACTAATTTAGGAACGTCTAAAAGTAAGATTATATAGGACTTATGGGTTGTAATGTAGGCTAAGGGACGCTTGTATGTACTGCTTTGGCTAGTAATAGTGACTATCTTCCCTAAGCTCTTTTAATACATCACTTTTGCTCTCATTAAGCTCCTTCTCTTCCTCTACTTCACCTTTTACTCTTTTAATGCATCACTTTTGGTCTCATTAAGCTCCTTCTCTTCCTATACTTCACCTTTTACTCTTCCTCTACTACACCTTTTACTCTTTTCGATTCATCAAGTTCCTCTTCATTTCCCCCGTTTCTTAAGCACACTTAGCTTATTAGTATGAGATTACTTAAGCAACTTTTCGCTCTTTTACTTCCCTACCAATACTTATGCATTTTACACAAGTGCACCTTTAATTTCTTCTTCAACTTCCAAAACTAGTATTTCCTCTTTTCAAGATTTTCTACATTTAACCTCTTTGCATTTTCACTTAAGCCTTAGGAGTTTTGGATCAGTTTAAGGATATTGAAAGAAAATGATTAAGATTATCTTATGACTTTCAAAGAATAGGCTTAAGGCACAATGGGCCGACTAGGATCATGTTAAGGGTAGGTAAAGAAAAGGATAAAAATAGGCCCATTCAAAGAAATGCCGAAATCATCTATTACAATTAACATCCTCATTTCGTTTTGAAAACACATCAGAAATGTTTTAGACACTACACAATAGCATGGAATATTCCAAGAGAAACTCTACACACAAAGACATGCTCAATTGAAGATAGCACCCCATAGGGTATTCCTCAACATAGCTTATCACATGAATTTGACATTAAGCAATAAGCATATAGAGTCATATTTAAGAGCCTAGGTATCTCAAACAAAGTCATACACTTATCCACATACTTCACAATTAAAACGCTACTTGCCTCTAACAATCATTTCCAACACTCACAAGAGTATCACAATAACCGCCTGGTGGTTCAAATACACAACCCTACTGACTAATTTTACCTCAAGAAGATTGTCATCCATCCATGATTGGAAAAAGTCCCTAACTATGACTGAAACACTATGTACAGACAAAGAAAATTTTATTCTCGCAGGTGCCCCCTTTGGAAAAGAACCAAAAGAAATATCAAAGGGTGGGTGAAATATGCTCAACTCCAACTTTAAGGAAAATAATTCACACCAAGAAACACTTCACCTGAAAACCAACATCACAAAATTTTTTAATTTACCCCTCACCTACAGATAGATCATGCTATGTTCCCAAAGTATTATTTAAAAAGCAAAACTAAAGGTGAGAGATACTTCCCGAGGCCTTTAGACCTAACCGACAAAGATGTGTTGTCCATTTTTCATCACCGGGTTATCGACTCCCACACTCATCTTTTGTCTCGTGTCTGTAGCTTCCTCTTCTAAGGGTATGACTTCCCCATAATCTGTTCTTACCTCACGTAAAAACAAAATTGAAAATAACCAAGATCAAAAACAAAAAGAAAAAGTAAATTTTCTCCTATGGTACCCTTGGGTTGTCAAGTAGTTTCCCGATTTTAGAAGACAACGTGAATCATCCTTTTAAGAATATCCTCAAATAACTTGTCCCTTTTGAAACCATCTCCTTTTTTTTGAATTTAGAGGGAACAGCCTCTACTCTATCCCTCTTACCTCCATCATTTTCTTCAACTTATTTTCTCACTGATGTAGGCTTAACGTTATGATGTCCTCGCAAAGAATGGACCATGGAATCCACCACCCCACTTGGCATCTGTCACCATACCAATTGCAAAGATCTCTCTAGTGTGAGGTCGGTTGATCTCTTGATATACTCTGAGAGCTCTTTCTCATCATTAACCTCATTTTCAAAGGTACCAAACTCTCTTACATTAATGATAGCTCCACCGCAGCGTGAATGGTCATCGCAGATGAGGGGTACCTGTCATCGACAATAACATCCAGAATAATGAAGTCAATAGGTATGATAAATTCACCTAATTTATTGATAAAGTCCTTATTAATCCTTCCAAGGCCACGTTGACTTGTCTGCCACTGCAACATCACTCTGGTGGCCTTGGTTTTTCCAAACCAAGTGTATTGTATAGAGATAGGGGTAACACTCATCATACCCATAAATCATGAAAGGCCCTCATTATTCCTATTTCACCTATTTGTACAAAGGAGGGTGAAACTCACTAGGTCTTTGAGATTTTTGGGCAGTTTGCTCGTCACCCTAAAGCTGCACTCTTCAGTGAGTGCCACAGTCTCGGACATCCACCAACTTCACTTTGTTGGCCACCACGTCCTTTAAGTACCGTGTGTGTACTTAGAGTTCTCACGAAACATAAAGTAAGGAAATTATAGTTCTTTGAAGACATCAAAGAACTTATTAAAGCATGCATCCTCCTTGCTCTTTTTGGGCCTTTGCGGGGTGGTGATCTTTGTACGGGCTACAATGATGTTTGTGCATTGTCCGCCGTAACCTTCTAATTATCTCTCTCAACCGATGGATCCGATCTAACTAGCTCGGCTGAACCTCATTTTTATTCTCCATCTGTCGTGCATCCACCAACTTGACACCTCCGATTTATGTCCATGACCTGATTTTGGGCTTATGCCAGTTTCACTAGGTAAACCCACTTGAGGTCCATTATGTCGAAAGGCCGCGAACCGACTATCCGCCCAAGTTTTGTCATAGCTGCTAATTTTTTTAAGTCTCGAGGCTATCTTGGCTCGATCAGCTGCCATCTAGGCTTGATTTATTATCTTTCGGCACATCTCTTCGATGTTGCTAGACTAGACAATATTCTGTCTATTTGCTGTTGGTACTTTAAGCACGAGGCTGCTGGTAGCTTGATTCCACTATCAACCCAAGAAAAATTTGGTTGATTCTACAAGTTCTTGTTGTAGGTGTTTCCATAGTTCTCGATTACCTCTCAGCACAAAAACATAAAAAATTTACTGACTCTAGATTAGCCCCCATGTGGAGTTTGCACCATGGCTATTGTTGCCACATATTTCACACCAACTAGGAGCTGGTTGAACTACAATAACTCATTCCCGTGGTTGTTTCATACTCGCTTACTAACCGAGTCATCATCTCGGTGCTATAAAGCTAACTCTGGCTGCCAATGCATTGACACTATCAACCCCACAAGCCCACCACTCTCTTGCCTGCCCCTCTGGATGATTCACTGTTCCACTCCAGATTTCTCTGGGAAATCTTGTTCACAGAGTATACAGCTCGCCTTAGGTCTCTTAAGTGCTTCCTCACCTAATGTAGAGTCTAGAAGATTTCACCGTGAGGGTCTAGATTTTTTACAAAAGTGTGGGCTATAACACTTTTTAGACTTTGATAGTGAGGGCAAGATTCGAACAATGATTTGAATCTCTCCCAGCTCGGGCATAGATTTCCTCCCGCCCATCGCCTAAACTTAGAATCTTGCTTCTCAAATTTACGGTCTTGCCGGATGAAAGAATCTCATGAGGAGCTTCTTTGCTAGGTCGTCCCAATATGTGATGGAATTTGGTGGCTCCGCCTTGGCCACCTCTTTGCCTCTCCCAAAGTGAAAGGGAAGAGGGTAAGTCTGAGATAATTAGTTGACACTGTGATGAAAGTGTCAATGATTTCAAGGATGTTTGTAGGTGCTTCTATGGGTCTTCATATGTCATGCTAGTAAATTTCATTCGACCGTTAAACAAATCGCATTCCGTTTGAGCTCAAAATTTCCTAGGCTCCGCCAGCATATGCTGGGAGGCAGTCACATTTGTCGCAATCTCACGAACCGGTTCGGTTGCCATTGTTTCCCAAACAACTCGTCCAAATTTCTCAAATGGTGGATGGGTTTGTTGTTCACGAACCTCTCTTGTAACAACTAAATTTTGTTCAAGAGCCTCCCACCGTAATAAATGCAATGCTTGTTTAGGCTCCAAAAATGGATCCACCGCTTTATTCCTTGCCACTTACTACAAGGACAATTTTTTTACCTACAATGAAACAGACTAAGACCAAGATTTTCAACACCAGAAAATTAAAACTACACACAACCTAAAAATTCACCAAAATTTTCCAGTCCACGACAACGGCACCAAAATTTATTGCGCCTCTAGCGCACGTGCAAGCATACACTAGCCATACAAGTAATATATTGACTCTTGAAAAGTCAGATGTCGAAACCCACAGGACTCCGATCATAAACAAAAGAAAATATTCAAATTCATGTGCTAAATTAAATTTTTAGAAGTGTTGATTTTAAATATTTGAATTTGTTTCTAAATCACGGTGATCACAATAATTCGGAAAACAAGGATACATCTAGAGTTAAGGCCTAACAATCACGCCATACTACATTCATCTCGATTCAAGTATGAAATGTTTGGCTTGTTGTCTCACAAAACTAATTTCAATGTTCATGGTCTTTCAAGCCTCTAAATACAATATATTAGTCTCACATCTACATCGTTGAGCGGTGATGTGGAACTTAATCTACACAAGAATTGGGACTAAGGAGAAGGAAGCCCTTGTTGTGGGACTCAATCCCTTGCAAACTGTTAACTTGAAATTTCAACCCTCACAACCAGTGCCTGCGAGGTGATGTGACAATTCTAATCCTAAGTGTCTATTATCTTCCGTTTATAACTGCGAGGCGAATTAGGTATTTTTCTATCCTAATCGCAAATCAAGTCTTGAAGAATTTGAACTCACTTGAATTCTTAATTTAACCTACGCTACCCTTTCAATCTTTTTCCTAATCTTAACACATGCATTCTAATGGTTATCAAACATTAAAATGGTAAAAGCAAGAATTCAAGACAAAAACACAAATGAAACTTGAACTAAATATGAAATTACACGATTGCGTTTATGTCTATGGTCTCAACCTTGTAGACGAAGGGTCTTAGCCACTCATGCTAATACACGAGATTCATATTCAACAAGCAAATCATGTAAGAGAAAGATTAAAATAAGAAAGAATTTACAAACCCTAGGTAGAGTTTCCTTCTTCCTTCACTTCTTCGTACCTAAAATAATGTCTTGATGTCTTATAAAATTAGCCATGTATTTAATTTATAGTAAGTGAAATTTGAAAAAAATTTTGCCTTCAAAACTTGCTCCGTGTCACACCTAGTCACGCCTGGCCACGCGGTGACATGGCTCTGTCACAGCCATTCTGGATCATTGGCATGGTTGGCAAGCGCTGGATGTGCGTGGCACCGAGGCCATCACAGAGCATAGCCGGCTTGAACTGTTTCCATCGCACACGGCCACTGGAATGCATGCTTACTATGCAATCAAGTAGGTGTGGCACGACACATAGTGCAACTGTCTCATGTCATGGCACGGTTCCCGCCGTGCCGCAGAGGCAAAGATGGCACGCCGGCTTGCGCCGGGCACCTATGCCTCATTCCATCTTCAAGAGAATTTCTTTGCGATCACTTCCAAGCTTCCATCTTGCTTATGTAACTTCATATTCAGCCCATCCTTAGTATATTTCACCTACAAAAACAAGTAATCATGTTGGTTAGTATATGTATCTAAACATTCATAAATGACATGAGATTATAATCAATATAATCGACAAACATAACTCGAATTTAGATACAAAATATCACTTGGGCATGTAAATATGTCAAGATCAAGATACTTGTTCTTAATTGTAACCTTGTTCAACTGCCGGTAGTCAATGCACATACGGAGAGACCCATCCTTCTTTTGAACGAAGAGAATGATGCACCCCCACGTGGGATTCTCTAGGTCCGATGCAACTCATATCCAAGAGATTCTTCAACTATTCTTTAAACTCCTTTAGCTCCTGGAGCCATCCTATATGAGGAATGGATATAGGCTGCAGAATATCAGGAAGAAGGTTAATACCAGTCAATCTCTGCTGGGGAAGGACTCCCGGTATATCATCCGAAACCTCCGAATACTATGCACGACCGAAACCGACTGAAGAGTCAAGGTCTCGATGTAGAATCTTAATACAAACAAGATTGTACACGCAACCCTTGAAATCATCTTTTGGCCTTAAAGTAGGAAAAGAGGCGGCCTACAGGAACTGCTGAACTACCCTTCCATTCTAGGACCGGCTCACCCAAAAACCGAAACTCTACCGTATGGGATTTACACCACTAGGGCATAACATATATGCAACCAATCCATACAAAAGATAACATCGAAATCAGTCATGTCTGACTCTACTAAATCGATCGAAGTGACTTTTTGAAGAACTGTAACAACGCAATTTTTGTATACCCGTTAAGCTATAACTGAGTCACCAACTGAGTAGAGACCGAGAAGGGTTCGATAAGATTTTGGGACCGACTCCGAAACTAATTTCAACATAGGCCCGTAAGATAAAGTAGCTCCTATATCTAATAATGCATATACATAAAGATGGAATACTGTAACATACAAGTTACTCACATCTGAGAGACTCTCCTGCTCCTGATAATAAGGAGAGACATCATAAAACTGCTTAACGCCGACCACTACCCCACTCCAGGATGCACCCTACGGTTGGAGTGTGCCGATAAAGCCGTCAACCGGGTAGCTGGGTCACAGGCTCTACTACGACCGGCGGTTGAAGGGAAGTCTATGAGCATGTTTCCGAGCTTATCATTCCCAAACCACACACCTGAACCTGCCACACAATCTCTGCCTTCTACCACATCACCGCAGAATTGGAATGCCGCTTTCTTGCCATGGACCCATAACCTCTAGAGCCTGATGCTATACACCGCTGATCACATCTAGGTTTGGATAGAACAATGGCTATGACGGCACTGGGGTCGATGACTGTGTGGGACTCGTGACGGTGTCCTCCACTGGACCTCTATTGAAACTGTCCATAACTCCTTGTCCTGACCCTCTCGGCCTCCCTCTCCTTCCTTCATCTAATCCTCCTCCATCTGTTAGGTGTATATTACCAATCACGAGAATTCTAGATCAGTGTTGAACATAGCAGACCTACACTCCTTTAACTACGAGTCGTACCTCCGTACAATAAATATGTTTATATGGGCCCTTTAGTTTTCCACCATCTCCAGCGCATACTTGGATAGCCGGATAACTCCAAGGAGTACTCTTAGACACTCATATCATTTTGCCTCGTTGACGAACTCCACCACCTTGTCTCGCTTAACTCTCTAGGGAAGAATCTGTCTAAGAAGGTGTTGTCATGAACTCATCCTACCACGGAACCGCATCCACGCTCTACCGCCCCTCCACCGACGATGCCCAATATAAACATCCCCTCGCCTATAAGAAAGCCGCCTGCACTCTCTTCCCCGTAACCCCAAAATCTGGGGTGATCTTTCTGCAATCTTGTGGGTCCTCATCCACTCTCAACCCAAGGAACTCATGGAGATTCATACTGAGGAAATACCAAACTTGAGCCGCCAATGCACTTCCATTCTCACAGACATGGGACACCACTTGCTAGTTGACTTGAGTGGTTAAAGCTGCCAACATCTGAAAGGCCGCTCTAAACTCAGCATGAGAGGTCTAAGCTGGGCAAAGGGCCTGCTGGTGATGGAAAGTCTTGTTGGTGCCTATCTCCATTGCAATCTTCATGGTCATTTCCATTCCTCGTTCCTTTTACCACTTACTTGGCGAGGCATGATCCTGCAAACGCGTATAGTACAAGTTAGAAGGATAAAAAGATACTTTGTCACACGACATAGACCATGAAAGAAGTGAAATTTCCTAAAATGTTTTATAGCCTCTTTGTTATAAATGTGGCGCGGTTGGGATACCTATGAAAATACTACTTAATGCAGATTTTAGACAATTATAGACACCAACACCTAATGCTCTAATACCAAGTCAGCCAGACCCGAACATAGGCTTGAATATAGAATGAAACCTAGAACCATGAATGGCTCCAAGTCGACTGATGGAATGAACATGATAACTAAAGATCCACATTAAGTTAAACCGATAACCGAATTCAGGAATAGTGGAATTCTGAATACACATCAACCATGCATTCAATTCTAACAATGAGATTCTACACATTGACTCGAAAAGCCTCTAACATAATCGATGAGCCGATGACAACACTCCATCTAGCTCACTAAAATTCTGAAACTAAAAGAAATAAAGCTCAACAATTTGAAGGTCCTCAAAGAATGAGGACTCACCAATCAAGAGAAATAGACCGAAGCACAAGGATCAAGCAACAGCCAGGAACCGGTTCCAGATCCGAACTCCTGTGTCATGAAAGGATAAAACATAGAGTATGTGGTCAGTACTTGGAATGTACCGAGTATGCAAGGTAAGTAAAATAGGTCGAGTAAGTATAACTAAAATCATGCACATAAAATAAATCATAAGATCACGAGAGTAAGGACTGCATGCTGATATATAAAAACATATATAGTAATAACCTAATTTCATATCTAAATAGTATGACCCAAAGCTGAAAATAGAATCATATGGCTTGCTAGAGCTTAAATCATAAGTAAAAGATTATAAATTGGTCATTGGGCCAAACCAGCTGAAAATATAATATCATAAATCATAATCATGCATAATCAATTCATGAGGAACTATGAGAGACTCATCATATAACCGACACTATCATGATAGAGCATACGTGATGTCCCAACTATTACACTCATGTGGGCAGAGTCGCCCAAAACCTTCCCAGGCTGGGAGTGGATGCTACCATGATATCGGTAGCAAGATGAAGGCCCTTGCGAAAGGGAAAACTTCTCTTTAAGAGACCCCAAATATATATATATATATATAAAACCTATGTTGGTGCGTAGTTCTGAGACTGAGGAACCTTGAACCCCAAGCCTACTAGGTGCTGTGGAGACTGCCCTAAAACATAGATAGTGCTCCCATCGTTTTTCAAGAAAGATGAAATCATAACTACATGCATAATCTGAAAATAATGGGAGTCTCGACTCCAAAACATATCTAAGATGTAGTGGGAGTATTGACTCCAAAATATATGATGTGTTAATCTTATTAGCCTTGGATAGATCATGAAAACATACTTAACTTGTATGGGCTTGCCTAAATCTTAAAATCATGCATACTTGAAATGAACTTCATAAATCGAGTCATAGATTCATACATTGGTAATTTGTAAACATACATACATGCTAGATATTTCATCATATTTGAAATCATCAATCATAAACTAGACTTTTTCATGAACTTGCATAATTGGGAAAAATCTTCTAAAACTTGAACTCATGAATTTATAATCAAAACATGTAGCAAATCTTCCTATGATTCATCAAACATACTTTAAAAACATAGAAGGAATAAACTCAGGAATTAAATCGAAACCTTTTAATCATGATTTGAATTGAGACTTGATTCATGAAATTGGAGGAGAATTATGAGCATGGAGAGTGAAAGGGAACCCTCATTCATGGCCTCACATACATAGAAGAACAAAATCTACACTTTCCCTAGAAAGCCCAAAGGATTTTGAGTAGAATTTGGGAGGTTCTAGGCTTGATCTTCAATGTAGAGGCTAGGCCTTCATGAATGGGAAGGAATAGTTAGAATAGTCTTAACCCCTTTAATACCCTCTTTTCAGAGCTTTAAACGACATTGTTTAGAGCTTAGGAGCTTAGGATTTATGAAAACACCCTTACTAATTTGGGAGGGAAAACTAAAATCACCAAGCCATCACGAGGGACCTAACGAAATGTTGGTTCACCGAAACTCGTGGTCCACACTGTTACCTTTACTG
This sequence comes from Datura stramonium, assembly GCA_018107945.1. Classification (NCBI taxonomy): domain Eukaryota; kingdom Viridiplantae; phylum Streptophyta; class Magnoliopsida; order Solanales; family Solanaceae; genus Datura; species Datura stramonium. The sequence goes on along the minus strand of JACEIK010003375.1, from coordinate 69,658 downwards.
AAAAATTTGCATTCACCGAACTCCTTCAACTAACGACTGACACGATGAGTAATTTAACAGGAATGACGACTCGTTACCTCCTATCGTTGTCATCACTGGAAGTCTCACACTGTCCAAGACTCCCAACCAACGAGCCACCTTACAAGCCTCCGAAGTGACACCGTGGCTCGTCCTCAATCCATTAGGTCTCCTAGACCTCAACATCTTTCTAACTTCCCTTGCGCACCACGGGCTCCCTGATGACTCCTTGGGTCACATAATGAGTTGTTCTGCCCTTGCCACTGGTAACACTTTTCCACATCCAACTCCACCATATCTAATATGACCACTTAACGATCCGTTGTCACTTCACAAAGTCACTATAGGTCGTCTGTGACTGGTGTGTAGATTTTCCTGCTTTCTCAGTTTTAATCCTCGAGTCTGATCTAGGGGCTTTGGGGTATTACACCATAGTGATATTATAGCCATAGACAGATCATTGACTTATCCAAATGGTATCATTGAAGATGTGTTGGAGAAAGTATGGCCATTGATTCTACTAGTAGACTTTATCATTCTAGATTATGAAATAGATACAAAAGTCCCTATCATCCTATTAGAGGATTTCTAACCATCATTGACGCTGTAATTTGGGTGAATTCAGGCAAGATGACAATTACAGTTGATGGAACTGGGGCTTCACTTTTGATGTGTTTAAGACTACAAAGATTACCATCCCATTATGAGGAGTTGAAAGTTATTTCGTGATCTCCTGTCCTTACTGATGCAGAGATTAACCATTGTATGGTACAAAAACTCATTGGAAAAAGCTTTAGTTCATGAAAAGAGATTATCAAGGATGAAGGAGTAGAGATATGCCTGCACTTAGACATGTCTACTTTGTGCACAACAAGCAAAGATTTGAGGAGCAGAAAGGCCTCGCTACTTGAAAGATGCCAAGACTTCGTTGAGGAGGTTTCGATTCTTTGTAATTCAAAACTTTACCCCCTCACTTATGTTATGCTTATCTAGTTATTGATAACACATTCCCCATAATCTTGTTTGCATTTTAAATAATGTGTAGTCAAAAGGTTACCGTGGTCCAGAGATAGATTCGAGCCATCGGCTAGTCAATATTAGATATTAGAGGGATAAACAACTCTTATACATGCATAAAAATTTATTTGACAAGGAAGCAAGCCAAGTATTGAATATTACCAGAGGTCAACCTTAATAATAAAAAGAGATGCGTGAAGAAGGAATTTTGAAACGGATAAATGCTAGTGTAATATATGCTATCTCCGATAGTCATTGGGTGATCCCAATTCTGTAAAAAACCTCAAAAGACCCAGGAATCAGTCCAGACTTAAACAAAAACAATAAAAACTCAAACAAACAAAGACGAGCTACACGACCCGTGGTGAGAACCAATGAGTCATCACATGACTGTGGAAGGGCAAAGTGTTGCAAAATAAGAGAAATAATGAGATACTTAATAACTCATTGTGTCAAGTAATGATCGCAGAAAATTGCTGGTTAGATCAAAGAAGGAATAAAATGGAACCAAGTTATTTCCGCACACTTATGCAAATAAAGACTACGAATTTTGGTGACTGGTATGGATCGTACTGATCACTCATAGCATGAAGGTTCAGAAACCAAGTAAATAAGGTTCAGTGACCACTAGTTGTGGTACGACTCATGATAGGGGCGAGAACCGCATCGAGAAGCCGCGGGTTGAAGTTCGAATGGTGGAAAATTTCTCCGGGGCCAAGAACGAAGGAATCAAAGATCCGTTGCTCCACATCACGACTGATTGAGGAGTCGTGGTCACTGATAGAAAAGTTTCCATAAATAATTTCCAAGGTTATTTTGTTAATTCCATGCTTTATGTCGTCCAAGCCCATATGGTTTAGGATTCCTAAAGGCATTATTTAAGTATTTTAAATATCCTAAACTTCTATTATTCCAATTTCAAATGTAATTCAAGAGAAGTAAGCTCAAGTCTTCAAGAAACTAAGTCTTCCAAAAGTTAGCATCCTTCGCTTGAGTCTAAGGCTTTCTTTAATTTCCAACTATGTGATAATGCTCAAATTACATGCCCCAAGAAGCATAACGCGAACATCACACAAAGAACCCAGCTAAGGTTAGCCAATCCCATAGGAAATATGGACAAGATATAGACTAATTCTAGTATTCAAACTTTTAGTTCAATTATTTCAAAGGGGAATATTTAAATCAAGACAGATTTTTGAACTGGAGTTTTGATCCATAGTAATGCAATTAACTAGGGGAGTTTTGTCCATGGCTTCCTAACTAGGTTAGATTATTTTACTCATTATCTATTCCAATACTTATCCTATAAAACTCATAAATTAGGTTCATCTAAATGACTGATTCGTCCCTATTAGATGACTCTACTCAATAATCCGATTAGGTCTCTTGAGCGATTTCACTTTAACCTTTATGAATCGTTCAAACTTAACTTTGTTGTGACCGCAACTCAAACTATTCAATGAAACTTACTTTCAAGGCCATTTGTTTCTTTCTTTCCTAATCTCTACTTCTCTAGGTTCAAGAAAGAAGAGAATTCAGCCTAGTCCTAATGTTGCGCACCATTAAGAAACATCTAACATGAAGAAAAGAACAATACAAACATTCGTATTGGTTTCGAATCACTTTGTGTTAACCCTAGTTGTTATTCCATTTCCATGTTTCCCACAACCGTAGTTGTGGGAGGTTTAGCTATTCATAATTGCAAGAATAAAATAAGATTTCATAGAAGAAAATATAATTGAAGAATTAAAATGTTAATTAGAAAAGAACCCAAGAATCAATTGCATACTTGTCAAAATCCAAGAACAATAATGAACTCATCAGTTGAGTAAGGCTTTCCTCCAAATATAAAACTGAAAGAACTATGTTTACACACAAAGTATCATATTCTCAAAAATAAAAATAACACTCAAAAGTGTAAGTTATACAATTAATGAATTTCTATCCTAATTTAACAGGATTCTACCGTTGAGTTGTCTCACGAATCATAAGAAACTTATGTAACACAAGTTTGCAGCCTTCTGTCTTCTCAAGTTATTGAGGATGGCATGACTCATACAATAATGTTACGAGTCGAGGAGCTTGTCGTGGTGCTGAAACATCCAAACTTGGCATCCTTATTGTTCCTCCTACGTGTCCTGTCATGGTTCGTACCATGCTGACTCAAATGATTCATCCATGCCTAAATCTACCGAGTATGCAATCCTCTAAATCTCACGACGAGTCTATCAGTACAAGTCATATGTTATTGTTACAACTCGTGTCTTGTGATAATGCTCAAATCATACACCTATAAAAGTATGAACGATGTTGTCAATAAAGAACCCAACTAGGTTGGGGTCAACTCATTGCGGAATATGGTGAGGATGTAGAATAACGCTAGTATTTTTTCTTTTTAGTACATTATTTCCTAATGGGAGGTTTTAAATAATGAATCAAGTAATAAAGCATTAGGGATTGTGGTTGTAATCAAAATTTATGCAATTAACTAGGAGGTGTTCCCTATGTATTCATAAAAATATTAGTGATTAGACTAGTGATTCTGTCCCAATACGGTAGCTTGTAGAACTGATAACACAAGTTCATCCAAACGACCGGTTCGTCCCTATTAGATAACTATACTCAATCACTCGAATTAGGTCTCTTGAGTGTTTTCACTATAACCTTATCACTTTGTACTTGTTCCAAATTAACTATTTCAGAAGGCAACCTGCTTAATACAATGAATTATAAAGTTCAAGGCTTTGTTGTTTTCCTCTTTTCCTAATCTCTACCTCTCTAGGTTCAATCAAGTAAAGAATTCCGGCAAGTCCTAATATTATGCTCTGTTAAGAAATGTTTAAGATGAAGAAAATACAATACAAGCATAAATATTAGTTTAGAATTAGTATGTGCAAATCTTTCTAGTTAGTTATTCTATCATGGTTCCACGACCCTAGTTGTGGATGTTTTAGCCCTCATATTTGTAAAGAAGAATTAGAATTAATGGAAGAGATCATAATTAATAATGATTGAAGTAAAACCCATTTGATTATTGCAATTCATCTTTGAACAAATAAAGAACAATGAATAAATTCTTCAAGAAATTTCATGTAATTGATCTCCAAGAATTTTTGAAGGCTCAAGAATCCCGAATACAACTCAAAATAATCTCAAAAATATCCACCTTCTCACCAAAATAATATAGAAAAGTATTTTATAAAAAATAATTAGAAACATTTTTCTAAATTAATAGGGAATCTACCAAATTTGTCTCTTACCAATTCCTACGATTCATAGCTTGTAGCTTTGAGTCGTACCTTCCATGTAATACATCAAAGGCCCTAAGATCAGAACTGAGGGTTAAAACAGAGAAAATAGAATTTTTGCACTAGGTCACAGGACGAGTCGTTCAGTGATTTCGTGGGTTGCTAGAGTCGAGTGACTCGTGGGGAAGAGTTTAGATTGGACTGAAATTTTGAGTTTTGAGGTGACCACGGCTTGACCACGAGTCGTGAAATATAGAAGAAAGAATCTGTGTCAAGAATTGAGTCCAATATGAGTTTAGCAAGCGTGTTTTTGAATTTAGAAAGCATGTTTATAATATTATGATATATGTTCAGAATTAAAGTTAGTAAAGTAATATCAGACAGTCGGATAATATCCCGCATACGCATAGTCGACGCCGATAAGATTCGTATACGTATAGCTGCATACTAAATGATATCCCGTGATACGTATAATTCAGTATGAGAATCAGTATAACACAGAGAAGAGTTCAGAATGAGAAATCAAAATACAGATAGTATTTTCAGTTCAAACATGCTTGCTATATGTGATTATTGATTGTTGAGAATTTGTTTATGTTATAAGGGCACCTCTTGAGCGTCTCACCGCCCCCGTGTTGAGACCGTGCTTCACTCCACCATGAGGGTGGGGATATGTCACTCCAAGGAGTGGCATGCCGTCCGCAGTAGGACGAAGATGGGATGGAGCGGCTCCCTATACCAGGTGATCAAGATAGCAAGACAGTTTAGCCCGTTGTGCGCTTTGCGCCCAGGAACAGGACATGCACATGCATAAAGTTACAAGCACGCCTTACAATACAGAGTCCTCTAGGCTCGCATAAAGCTATTTTTTATATCAGAGGCCATAGCCTGAGCTGAGACCCAGGGTGGTAGAGGTGCTCGTAGTTAGTAGATGAGTGGAGTGACTTATTTTTGGATGGTTTGACCCGGGTAGGGGTATATAGATTGTTTGTTGGTTGGCACCTTCCACCTTATGGGGGCCGGTGTTGGTCCTTGCTTGTTATATATATATGTATATGTATATATGTTATTTATTAGCTAATAGACAAAGAGATCGCCACGCCGACAGTATGTTCTTGCCTTACTTCCCTTTCGCATAGAAAAAGCCTGATTTAGATTCATGCCTGCATACCTGTATATTTCCATGGCCCAAAGTTTTTAGTTATATTGTTTATATTCGATGTGTCTGGCTTTGCTTTGCATACTGCACCATTGGTACGATGCCTGTTTGGGGCGCTGCATTACTTGCCTGTAGGTACCAAAGACAGTAGCCGATCCCTCGTGATTCTAGCCAGCTCATTGAGCCACGATCCTCGTCATCCGAGCTAGACATGTGCCTAGAGGTCTATTTCCTTTCTTTGTTGTATAGCATGTAGGTCTGTCCCTATCCCGACCATTTTATCAGTATTCATAGAGGCTGCAGATTGTGTATATATATCTCCCTGTGGTTAGTTGTGCCGGTGTGGGGCCATGTGTATGCTTAGCTGTTTAGTGTTGTTGATTGTGCTGGCCGTGTAGGGCCAGATGGTTAGTAGTGGTGACCTTGCCATTACATAGATATTCGCATTCATTATATTGAGTTAGAGATAACTAAGACAGCATGGTGGCCTTGTCGGCCCGCACAGTTTCTATATGAGTGTGACTCTAGTTAGCCGGGAAGTGTTACAGACAGGTGGCTATAGGCCCAAGCCGTGCCGGAGGTCAGATGCAGAGAAGTCGTTATATAGCCTATTGATTCCATGAATCAGAAGTTAGAGCCAGCCAGGCACCCGATGTGCTTAGGCTCGCAGTCTAGCAGCCTAGGTCCTAATAGGGCACTGTGTGCCAGTCATACCCTCTAAGGCGGGGCGTGACAAACTTGCATTCAGAGCAGGTCATGTCCCAGGGAGTCTGCAAGCCGTGCTAAGTAGAGTCTTGTCTATGGAGTTGTGCACCACATACTATATGAGGCTACAAGGCATAATAGAATGGTTACTCTTTCTTCAGTGGTTCGTACATCAGAGCAACAAGATAGGGTTGAGTCCCTAAAACTTACCATATTCCTTGAATACAGATACAAGTCAGACCAGCGATATCCTATTCCAGGCAGAAGATCAGATATAGAAACAGGAGAGGGCACCAGCCAGCTAAGGTAATTATAGCGCCAGAGGAGGTATTAGCGACCTCCCAATGTGATACCTTTATCGGTACCATCCCCAAAAGAGAGGTGCTCAGAACTTTAGAATAGGAAGTTATAAGCATAACGTATAAATGAGTTGATTTATTTGTTAGATATATAAGATCTGATTAAGGTAATAGACAATATTAGATTATCGCATATGTGAGAAAGAGAGGGAAATGTAGGATTCTCACCTCCATCCTTTCGTATATGGTACGCCCATCTCCTCATTTTGTTGCAATGTAAGAAAAGGCTATTCCGACCTCTTAGGTTTGATTCCAGTACAATAAAGGACATAAGAATTGAGGCAAGGTTGCCCAAAGTAAGAAGTAAGTGAAGAGGGATTGGTTGATTCCAGAAAGTGTTAGAAAGCATAAAGAGCCCCTATGATTACGTAAGTTAAAAGTGCACTTAAGGTAATAAGTCAAAAGAGCAAGTAAGACTACTAGCTTACTCGAAGCAGGTGTAAAAGACCTGTCAGTGATGAACGCCCAGTAATATTAAGTTCGAGTCAGAAAAGGCCAAGCCCGCCATAAAATGCGAACAACGGCAGATATATCTGCAAGACAATAGTTATGATTTCAATTGTATACCGAAAGGTAGGAGGTCATATGAATCGATGCACTGACTGCAAGCCAGAAGAAGTATAGGTTGAGACTTGACCAGTAACCTTATTGACAATGTAAGGCAGGTACCTTGAACCCTAGAGGTCAGCTTAAGCAAGATAAGGGGGAAGAAGCAGGAATACCTGCAGATCTTGAGGGAAATTAGAATCACTCGCATTGAGAGAACATCGTGGTATTAAGGACTAAAACCTCGACCGATGCCAAGAGACAAGAAGATTGTAGTTTAGAATGTTGGAGTACGTCCGCCTAAGGAGAAGGTGAGAGAGTGCTGACCGAGAGACTCTAATCTAGTGTGGCCTAGAGACAAGGTCCAACAGATGGGTCACTGTACTCAATATACCCCAAGTAAGGCCAACAAGGCTCGGATGTTGACCCCATGTTGTAAGAGTGGTAAATTTCAAATGCAGATCATAACTAAAGTGCATATGTTTGAATCTTCCAGAATGGGATGAAAATCCAACTAAATGGAGGCATGAGAGGATAGGATCATTAGACTGTAGAAGCAAAAGATATCATGTGCAAAAGATGAAATTCAAGAAGCATGCCGAGATTACGACATTACAAAATGTAGTACGTATTGTACGTAGTTTTTGGATATATATATATACAGATATCAAATATGCTGTGAGTAGCTGGCCATTAGTTACAGTCACATAGATTTTGATAGCTGCTAGGAAATATATAAAGATCGTATCAGGACCCCTCGCAAAAAGGGGGCAAAGCAAGGTAACATTCACGTGTGATGAAGCCATAGAAACTTTCTGCTCTCGCCTATTGAGTTAACGGACTTATATGCTTATTGCCAAATCTAGACTGAGAAGTTTACAATAGCTAGTAGCCTGAATTAGGTGGTTAGATGATAAGGGCGTAGTTAGACGGCTCCAACGACCACCGGCGCCCTCGTATTAGCGCAGAAGCCATCCCTAAAGATCAAGAACATTATCGCATATGCCGAACTACAGAATTAGAGATCGAATAGGCATATTTGAGGTTAGCAAGTGTAAAAAGCAGAATCTTTTTTCCAGTATGCTAAGTGGTCGTACACTGTTTTTTTTCCAACCTTGTAGGTGAGAGTCGCCTAGTCTACCTAGCAGTTATTATGTGGAACACACCACAAGTCAGCCAACCATCTCAGTCGAAACCTATGCTACCCCAAGAAAGGGTCCATATTAGTAGTTAGTGGACAGAGTTAGTACTTCACCGGTTCGTAAAGATATTCAGACAGAGCCTAGCAGAAGGCCAGTCTTTACAGAATGGCTCATAAGACCGAGAATTTCTAAACAAAGAAAAAGATAAAATCAAAGTGGATATGAACAAGGCGTGAAGAAATTGGTAGCATCACAGTACGAAGGTTTAACTAAGACAAGGAGATCGGAGGTTCCCTATGAAGATCCGGTGACGGATCGCCTAAGAGTGTCGGACTAAGTACAGTACTACAATTGTTCAATTAGAGAACAAAAGCTGAAGTTAGTTGTCCACAACTCAGTTAGGAATGGTGCTGTATGCCTCGAGTAGGACATTTATGAGCATCTTTAGATCAAGGTGCATTCAGTCATTCCCAACCCAGCCTATTCAATTATGCAAGGTTATTCAACCAGATTATTAGAGATCATGATCATTATTAGAGATCCTATGATCGTATTACGGGCACATGGTGTGCAAACAAATGCTCAGTTATCCTGTGCCACCAAGTATCCTTAGCATGCGGCCGTAAGGCTCGATAAGCTCTAGCTATACCAACACGTAAGAAGCCTCGGCATAATAAGCCAGTATGACCGTTAATTATATGCCAAGTTCTCTAAATGTGAATATTCTGTATCAATCAAGAAGACCCAATGTAGCAACAAACTCCCTTAGCCATAAATCTACTAGAGTCTGCATACTTGTAGCCGAACAACGGAATTAGCCGTAGAAATACACCAATTAGCCAGCTTAGCTGCTCGTAGCAGAAATCCAGAGGACAAATAGAAAGCGATAAATTCAGAACACTGTTGTGTCGTCATTAGTTGTGGAGGTAAAAGAACGGCAATAAGAAGATCCCCACCGCCGTTTAAGGACAAGACCAATAAGGAAAGCGCTGTGATATTTTCTAAATAATCGAGGATGAAGTGTTGCGATGTATGGGCCGCTCTGTGTTCTAGAGATTTCAGGCTCCTGCCAGCAGATTATGAATGAGGTACATTACGCCCGCTATTCTCTCCACCTGTGCGACGAAATGCAAATACCATATCAAGGAAAACTACTTAAAGTATGAAAAGAGAAATACCCGAATTTGTAGCCTAATGTCCTAACTGCCAACAGGTAAAAGAACACCGTGAACTTGTGGCGGGTTAACTCAGACATAGCTATGCCTCTATGGAAATGGGAAGCAAGTGAACATGGACTTTGTAGCAAATTCCTGCACTGCATATAGACATGATTCCATTTGGGTAATAGTTGACAGACCGATGAAATCAACCCACTTCCTGCTAGTGAAGCTACTTTCTGCCGAGATTATGCCGAATTGTATATCGTAGAATAGTTAGATTACATGGTGTCTAGCATCTATTATCTCCGGCGTAGAGCACAATTTACCGCTAGATTTTGGCAATCATTTCGTAGAGGTTTGGGAATGCAGACACTTGAGCACAACATTCCACCTCGCACAGATGGACAAAGCAAACGCACTATTCCACTTGGAAGATATTATGCTACCAAGCGTGTGCTATAGATTTGAGGTAGTCGACAGCATTTTCCGCTAATTGAGTTTGCTTTTGCTGGGCTTCACAGCTACTCACCAGCCTATCCGTATGGCGCCTTGAGGCATTATATGGCGAAAGTGCAGATCGTCAGTTGGCTGGTTTGAAGCGGAGAGCCGTCACGATTGGGCCGTATATTATTCAACAATGAGGAGAAGGTAAAGCTGTCGTAGAACGCCTACTTCACTGCACAGAGCCGCCAAAAATCGATGCCGATGTGCGGCGCAGAGACCTGGAATTTTATGTGAATGATTGGGCATTTGGAAAGTATTCCGATGAGCAAGTGATGAGATTCGGCAAGAAAGGTAAGCTCACCCGAGATTCATGGCCTTATCAGATTCATTTTCAAAGAATAGGCCAAAGTGGTGATATGAGTTGAACTTGCTCCGACTAGAATCCGTCGTCCCGCCTTTTTCACGTATCTATGCTAAGGAGGTGCATTGGAGACCCATCTAGAGTAGCTTCCAGTCCAGGATATCCAGCATGCAAGAGCCGGCCTATGAAGAGGTTCCAAAAGAGCTATTTTAGATAGACAGATCAGATTGGAGAACTAAAGACATTGCGTTCGCGGCGTACTATGCGGCGAATAGGAACTGAGAAGAGATGAGCTTGGGAAGCAAAGGAAGATATGAAAATCAAATATCCTCACTTATTTCAAGCCTAGTCAATAAGAGGTATGTTAGCATTGTTATTTTATGAAGTGCCTTCTAGTATATGTATAAATGAGATAACGATTCCACCTTTCATGGATGAATACTATAGTATAGTGTGGAGTACCCGTATTGGACTTTTCTGCATTTCAGGCTTTGGGATAGTCCATATTACAAGGGACACTCCTACAAATGTTCTCTAGAAATAAGTTGAGTGCTGGGAACTCCTAGTTAGAAGTTTACATTCGAGGACGAATGTTCTTAAGGGGGAGAGAATGTTACACCTCGTAAATTCTGATACATGTAGATGACCTATTCGGCATGTTGGTTAAGAGTTTTATAATGCCATACCTAGGAAAAAGGCCCAGGAAAGATCGGACAAGCGCCAAGTCGGCGGGTCGCAAGCAAAAAATGCGACTTATAAACGCATTCCGCAGAGAAGGAAAACAAAGATCTCCTTACCAATATTCATCCGATTACGCCGCTAAACAATGTCCAAACTCAAATTAATCCAAAGGATACAGAGGTATTACAGCAAGGAGAATTTCTACGGGATTTAGTTTCTGTGAAATCGGCCGAAAATCATCGTGCTACCGAGCTAAGGTAAGCGGAATTGCTCCAAATTAGTGTCAATATACTCCTAGCCTTAAAAATGAGTATTTCTCCTTCCTCTGACTCCTTTAGAGAAAATAGTGAGTTTTCGACTATTTTTTGATAAGCCAAAGTTTGGGCTATATATGGCAATCGAGAGTGATGTTTTCTTTCCGGATTATTAGTGTATTTAGTTCTAATTGAAATAGCGTGCATTGGCCGGTTACAATAGTCGGAAACTGCTTAAGGTATGTAAAGCTAATTCCTTCGGCAAAGTTAGTAATCCAGTACAGTGAAATAGTGCAAGAAATATAGAAGAAAGAATTCAGAAGTCAAGAAGAATTGAGTCCAAGATGATTTTTAGCAAGCGTGAGCTTTGAATTTAGCAAGCATGTTTATAATATTAAGAACTGTTCTAATAAAAGCTGTGTGTAAAGCAATATCGTACAGTCAGATAATATCCTGCATACAAAGATGTCGCATGCCGATAATATCTCGATACACTATAGCCGTACGCCGATGATATCCTGCATAGCGTATAATTCAAGATAACCGCATAACGCAGGAAAAGAAGTTCTAATGAGAAATCAAAATACAGATATGGTATTTACCAAAACATGCTTGCTATATGTGCATTATTGATTGTTGAGCTATATTTATGTTATAAGGGCACCCTTTGAGCGTCCGCCCCCGTGTTGGTAATTTCCACTCCACCGTGAGGGGCGGATATGTCACTCCAAGGAGTGGCATGCCGCCGGCAAGAGAATCTAAGATGGATGGAGCATTCCCATATCAGCCGATCAAGATAGTAGTACGCTTAGCTCAAGCAGCGCCAGCCAGGAACATATTACAACACGTACAAAGTTACAATTTACGCTTACAATACAGAGTCCTCTGGGCTCGCATACGCTATTTATATCAGAGGCCATAGCCTGAGCCGAGACCTGGGGTCATGTAAAGGTGCTCGTAGTTTTTAGGCGAGTGGAGTGACTTATTTTTCAATGGTTTTACCCGGTAGGGGTATATAGATTGTTTGTTGGTTGGCACCTTCCGGCTTAAGGGGGCCGGCATTGGCTTCCATTGCTTGCTATGCTATATATGTATATGTATATATGTTATTTATTAGCACAGACGCAGATCGCCACATCGAGCTGTGTATGCTCCCGCCTTATTCTCAAGATGCAAGTGCAAGTCCGATTCACTCCCATCGGGCTCAGAAAGTTCAAATATTTCCTACTATTCCGTAGTTTTTAGTTATGTTGTTTATATTCGATGTGTTCGCCTTGTTTTCATACTCAAGACTGGGCTGGGTACTCGACGCCATTTGGGGCGCCTCGCATTACTTTCCCGCCGGTACTCATAGACGAGGAGTCGATCCCTCATGATTCCAGCTACCATTGAGTCATCGCCTCCGTCATCCGGAGCTAGACAAATTAGAGGTCTATTTCCTTTCTTTTGTTGTACAAACGGGTAGGTCGGAGCCCCGTCCTGACCATTTTACGCATTCATGAGGCTTGCATTGTGTGTGGCATCTCCCGTGGTTAGTTGTGCCTGGCCGTGTGGGGCCGTGCGTATGCTTAGCCGTTTAGTGTTGTTGATTGTGTTGGCCGGTGGGGCCGTATTCAGTTAGGTGGTGACCTTGTCGGTCACATAAATAAGTTCAATATTCATTATATTGAGTTAGAGTAATCAGACGAAGATGGGTGGCCTTGTCGCCCGCATAGGTTTCCTATATGAGTGTGACTCGGTTAGGCCGATGTTACGTGACAGGTGGCTATAGGCCCACTCGACCGGAGGCTGTATTTTACAACCGTTCATATAGCCCGTTGATTCCATGAATCTGAGTTAGAGCCAGCCAGGCACCGTATGTGCTTAGGCTTAGTAGCCTAGCAGCCTGTGTCCTAATAGGGCACTGTGTGTGCCGCTCATACCCCAAGGCGGGGCGTGACAAACTTGGTACCCTGACTATAACTGTATCTGAGTCCGGAAGAATCCTGTAACTATAATCCGAGATTCGCATCCGTAATCTGTAATCGTGCCTCAAGCGCCGACAGGTATACTCCTAATGCCGATCGCCGCTATGGGGAATGCCGCATCCCATCTTCGGGCCCCATCAAGAGACAAAGATGCCACCCTTGGAGTGACGTATCTCACCTCCGACGGGTGAGTCGATGCCTATTAACCCTGGGGCAGCAAGGAAGCTCTAAGGGTGCCCACATATCACAAACAAGTCTCAACAAGTAACAAGAATCACATATAACATGCATATTAAACCGAAAAATACTATCCATGTTCCGATATTCTATTCGAATCTCTTGTCAATTAAACCGAATCCACATCGAGTTAATGAAACTGAGTCTGGGATAAGATCTGTTATATGATACTGATTTACTGGATTTTTATTCTTAGACATGACATAATATTACAAACATACTTAATACTCGGCTTCGAACTTCCTTCTCGAATTTATTGTATTTTATTATACTAGAATTACAACTTGCCGAAGAACTGCTTCACATACCTCGCTTGTTGGCGTTACGGCTAACTGGCGTAACTCGGCCAATATTCAGCTATTTCTTCCAACTGTATTCACATTCATAGCAATTAGAACTAAATTCATCAATATTCTAGAAGAAATTACTAATTTGAATATATATATAGCCCAAACTTTGACTTATCTAAAAACGACTTAAAACTCGCTATTTCAAGTCCAAGGGAGAACATTCACTTTAGGGCTAGGAGTATATTGACACTACTTTGGAGCAATTCCACTTACCTTAGCTCGGTAGGACGACGATTCACGTCTTAATTTCACGAAACAAACTCCCTAGAAATGCTCCCTACAGCCTAATACTTCACTACCCAAGATTAATTTGTGTTTGGACCGTGTTTAATAGTAAACCTTGACGGAATTTCACCTAAATCTCTGCCCTCTTTTTCTGGTTACCTCTAGAAATTAAGTGATAATTATCTAACAAAACTGAAGTGGAGGCTTTATATAGCTGAGGCTGAACCTCACCTCTCGTGGCACATTGGCTATCGCGGAGGTTAGCCTCCGTGACACGCTGGGCCATCGCATAGGGGGTCTGCCCGGCCTCCTCTTGTGATGGTTCGACGTGGCACTTATCCGGTCTTTTCCTAGGGCCTTTTCAGCATGTGTGGCATTCTAAACCTAACCAACATGCGAATATGCTACCTGGAATTTCAAGAATTTATGGGGTGTAAATGTAGACTGTGACATTGATAATACCACTCATCCTCTGCACTTATGAAATCTTCCAATCAATATTTTCTCTAAAGCTCTTCCATGATTGATCTGGTGTGGCTCATATCAAGAGTTGTACTTGGCCTGTGTCTTTGCAGTTCCTCTGAATTTTATCATGAAAACATAGTATAGCTTTGTACTAGGCTTGCAATTTCACCATCTTCTCGCGCACTTTTCACTTCTTTTACGTAATTCAACTCAACACATGATTTCCCTGAAAACATAGCAAAAGTGCATTATATCTGTATAAACACACTAAGACTATGCATCTTTTCCTCGCTTTAAGCATTTAGAGGCTATAAACCTACAAACGCACGCCTGCACTTGTATAATAGACTCTTCATGCACTCTTCCGGATCTCAATCTACGTGCATTTAGTATGGGTCATACCAGATGGTACGACTCGTATTGTGAATCGTATGTTGCCTCCGCACTTGTGCATTTTCTCAATGTTCCGCTACGGATGCTAGGTACGGCTCGTACCGTGACCTACAATAATCCACATTTTCTACTCTATTTCAAATTTTCCACAATAACTTCGAACCTGATTTGCCTAAATAGAATGTAAAAGCACCTCATTTGTATGCTAAACACACCTGGGTACAAGCATTTTTCCTAATGTTTCAAGCATCAAAGTGTCAGACCAGGGCATATCAATAACCTCAACTTAGAACTTGCATGTCTTCACAAATAAAAACACTACTATAAATACAACTCTTAAGTAGAAAGTAAAATAGAAGACCTACACCCAACAACATCAAAATTTGCACATGACCATTATCAAGAGTTGACCTCAAGCTTTGAACATACAAAACCAGGTCATATGTACACATGCAATTATAACTCATGACATAAAAGGATCCATAAATGGAATCAAATTATTAACATAACAGACAACTGAGTTATCACTAATGCTATTTACAAAGACAATTGGCAGAATGCAACACAACCCTGTACCTCACAACAAAAAAAGTACCCAACACTCATAATAATACACACCCACACAAACACACACACACACACACACACACACACACACTCACACACATATATATATATATATATATGAACCGGGAATATGAAGAAAAGCTTTCACTCACAAATAAGTTCCAAATACTGCACACAAAGATATCATAAGTTTGCCCTTATTTTCTACTCATTTTTCGTAGAGTTAGGTTAGGATCGCGTATGGAATTTTATTGTTCTGTAATATTAGCTTAGGGATGGGTATGGAAAATATGAAAAATAGTTACTAACCCTCCTCGGCACAACACAACTCTTGGCTTCACTTTTAGCTTTTTCCCTTTTCTCTCATTTTTCCACTCTTTTCCTTCCTTTCCATTTTATTCAACTTTAGACTCGGTGGGTGCGGTGTATTTTATTTTCTACTCTTTTTTTCAAATTTCTTTATTCGCACCATACCCCACCTTTTACTAACTAGTTTTTCTTTTCCCCTACCTCATCTATGCACCCCAACAATAGCCACCTCAACTTATGTATTTTCCTGACTTCCTGAGGTTCACAATGTCCAAGGAGGGACCAGGCCAAAACAGTTCATTATAAACAAAACAAGGAAGGTGAATGGGCTAATCAACAAAAAGGTCAACTTTGGGCTCAAACATGGGATCAAGGGATTATTTCATTTGTACGGTAATTTGGGTTAAAGTGGGCTAAATCAAAAATAGTCTATGATCCTTTCCTAACCAACTATCCTACAACCTAACCAAAGACTAACCGAGCAAGTTCTAGATCACCTACACTCAGATTGAACTAAGTAGAAATCCTCCCTCACACATGGTACAGGTTTGCATCATACTACATATCTGGTTCATGCATAGCTATGCTACAATTACTCATGCTAATCTATCAAATTCCATAAAAAGATTCACAATAGTACTACTTTGTGTTCAACAACACAACTAATCATACAAAAGTTTTAAAAAGGTCATTTTTTTCAAAATTCTAAGACATCAAACATATGTGCATTCTTATTGGCTATTAAGTGTTTTAAGCTATTTCTAGATAAACAAACAAAATATCCTAAAATGCTAGTTCTACTAGATAGCATGTTCGAGGTAAAGAAACACAACAATAAAAACCCTGGACGAACAAAACAAACAAATACACCCCCCCCCCCCACAAAAAAAACATGCTTTGTTACCAAAGAAAGTGAAATGAAAATTAGGAGAGGGATATACCCATGGTGCTCTAGGCGCTCTTATCAGCTACTCAGACTTCACCAACAATCCATGGGTTAAGCCCGCCATGCAACACTCCGATGAACAGGCCGTGGCACGAACAAGTCTCTTAACTATTCAGAATTCATCAAGAAACTTAGAATCCACATAAATCACTGAGATTACACGAAACTCATTTGGTTGCTTTATTATCCTATAGATGTTGAAGGTGACTTTGTTTCGCCTAAACTGCGCCTGGCCCACTTCAACATCTACTAAACCTCTCCTAGTGGAAAGGAATGGTCGCCCCAAGATAATGGGGACCTAGAAATATACCTTGCAATCTAAGATCACGAAGTCAAATGGAAAGATGAACTTGTCTACATTCACTAGGATGCCATAGAGAATACTAATAGGTTTCTTCACTATGTGGTCTCGCCATCAATAGACGATTGTCGCTGCGTGTGGGGACTCCCAAGCATAATCAAGCAACACAATTTAGCAACACGTATTTATAGCACCAAGATCACATAGTGCTCTTGCAAACTCAAAATTTCCAATAGTGCATGGGATGGTAAAGGCACCTGGGTCTTCCTTCTTTTGTGCAAGGACACGTGAAGCTATGTCACTACAATGAAAATTTCCAATAGGCTCATAAGTCAAATTGTTTACTAGTCACCGTGTCCTTCATAAATTTTGCATACCCAGGCATTCACCTCATTGGTATACCTACAGACAACTACTTCAAGATGGACAAGAACTTCTACAATTTCCCATCCACATTCTTCTTCATCCTCTCGAGAGGAACTATGGAGGTGGTCGAGGGATAGGCCTGAAAATCTATGGGGCCTCTTTCACCTTTCCTTTTTCTGCCACAAGCTCATTTGCATCAACTAAAGTCTTGGTCAAATCAGCATCATCTTCAATCACTTGTTCCGTAGTCTCATCCTCCTCATCTAACTATCTCATTCTCGTTTCTCATCTCAACTACAACCGGCATAGGCGGATCAACTGTAGTTTTTTCACCCTGGGCCATCAAAGTCATGGTTGTTGTCATTCTTGAATTATGTATTGTATTGGTAGGAAATGTACCTTTCTACGGTTCAAGGATGGCTACATCTACCCAACTCGCTACTCAATCTATTTGATCGGAGTGCCATGCGACTCTTCAACTGGCTCATGCGTAGATATCTCCCCGAATATCTTCCAAATATTCATCAGTTGATTTTGCCTTTTCATAAGCTCAGCCATTATACTCTCCAACTCTGATCCAAAGATCCGCCTCATGAGCCTTAGGAGGGACATAAAGGCTTGTGAAGTCGTTTGCAACTCATCATTTTTCCTCCAATCACCTTCCAATTTATCGAATTTACTCCTATCCCTTTAACCATTTCTATTGTAATTTATACCTATACTGGTTCTGACCATGACTTTTGGAGCCTTGGTGCCAAGTGTCTTGGACTGTAACCTTTGGCATTAGCTCCGAAACTCGACTACCTAATTATCCAAGAAGTTTGCCTCCTCTCGGAATTCCACAGCCATTCCTCGGTTCCCGATCTTGTGTCCCTACTACGTTTACCTTTTCAACTCCAGAACCTATGATTTATTTCATGAGCGTGTCTATAGATGTTCTCTTATTAGTTAATTCCTAATCACACTCCTCCTCCCCTGCTACGCTTCAATGCCCCAATAGCATATGTATCAGAATGCTCAACCTCTCTAGTATGTCGTGGCTCGTTGTCTTTGTCACTTTTTCTAGTATGGTAGTTTGTTCCCAAGTGTGGCTCAACAATGCTCCACTGCCAATTTATCTCATAGCCTTTGTGATGTTGTTTAGAGATTCTGTAAAAATTTCCAACAAGTCACATGAATTCTTAGTTTGGGCATTTGGTTAGATTCTTGTTGAACCTCAGCTATATCTCATGAAGGCTTCGTCTTAATATGTCGGAAGTTGTAGATCTCGTCTGAGTTGTAATATCCTAGAATTTGAAAGTATCTCACAGAAATGCATGTTTTAGCTTTCCGCCTGGTGATGAAATTGCTTGGCAACCTGACAACCAAAAAGTAGCCTCACCAGATAGGGAGAATGGAAAGAGCCTTAGTTTGATAGCATCCTCGCTCACTCTTGGAATCCAATAAGCCTGTGTATCCCCATAAAATCACCAGGAGATTTGCATCATTAGCCGCATTACTATAACACACCCTTCATATTAAACAACTAAATCATTATTCTCGTGATATCAAATTTTTCCCCAACAGGAAAGGTGGGGTACAATAGCTCTTGTTGACCTGGCTTCATCATCCGGTCTTTATCATCATCAAAGCGAGGAGAATATCTATGAACCGGTGTATTCTGCCAACACATATTCCCCTTCGCCCGGGCCGCATTGCCAACCTCTTCTGGGAATCATCTGCCTTCTTGAACAACAGCTTATCGGGCTAACTCACCCGGAGGGGCTGGTATTAGCTCAACAAGCTTCAGCAACCAATCTATCCTACACTATTCTGGTTCTAAACCAGCCATTTTCTCTAGTGTTCGTTCAAACTCTTGATCAATTGGGACTACAGGTGGTTTCTCGCTACTCTGTGTACGTGGAACAAACGGTAACTTATAACGTTCAAACTCACACTCTTAACAAAATATGAAGCAGACGTTGTCACTAAAGAACCCAACAAAGAGGTTGGGCCGAACTCACGTGGAATATGGTAAGAACTAGACTAATACCGGTATTTAAGGTTTTGGTGGGTTATCTCCAAATTGGGGATTTATAGAAAACAATTGTAAAAACAAGCATAAAAAATAAAATGTTGTTAATCAAGATTTGAAATTAACTAGGATAAGTATTCTCAGTTGGGTTCATAACTACTTTGATTTACACTCGGTGATCAATCCCGATGATTACTTGCAGAACTGATAACTAGGTTCATCCAAATGACTAGTTCATCCCTATTAGATGACTATAATTAATCACCGGTTAGGTCTCATGAAAGATTTCAAATTAACCATTATTGATTTAATCTAAATTAGCCATCCTTATGACTGCAGCTCAAGTTATACAATGATCATAAGAATCAAATGGCTTTATTATAATTTCTTTTCCTAATCTCTACCCCTAGTTTCAACAAAGTAAAGAATTCGGGCAAGTCCTAACATTTTGCTTCATTAAGAAACATTAAAGATGAAGAAAATACAATACAAGCATTTAGCATTGGTTTTGAATCACTTTGTGTTATTCCAGTTCGTTAATCCACCATGGTTCCCACAACCGTAATTGTAGAAGTTTCTTTAGCTTCATGATTGTAAGATTGTGCTTAGTACTCATAGACAAATTGCTAAATAAATACTTACAACTGTGATTGAAATAAAACCTATTGTGAATATTGCAATAGAATCTGATTAACAAAATCAATAACAATTGAGAAATCCATGTTTTGATTATCAAGAATAGCTCTCTAATGTCACAAAAACTAATTACATGCTTGATAGTAATTGTCAACCAACTAATTCTGACTCCTTCTCTAACCTAAAAAATATAAAAATATTTATAAAGACAATGAAATCCTTTTCCTAAGTTAATAGGGAAATAACCAAATCTGGCGCTAACACATCCTACTACTCGCCATACGATTTCTGTATTAGAATGTACGGTTAAATGCTCGCATATTCCTTGACTCTTGTAGAATTGGCTAAGTATTGTCATGGTACGACTCGTAACATGATCCCACAAGTCATACAATTCATTCTGTGGTTTTGCTCTGAGAACTTTGATAACTTCTGAAGTTTTCTAGAGTGTCTTGGCACGCCGTACCTTGCTCCTACAAATTGTAATGTGCCTTGTCGCATCCTGAATTCTTCCAAGTACTTAAAATCACTGAACCTTTCTACTTCTCCTAGTATGAGTCATAGGTATATGCTATGATCTATAAGTTCTACCCATATTAGGAGATTTTAGTTGTGCAATATTCTAAAATACTCCACTAGCTCCTAGTTACAACTCATACTAAGAGTTGTACTTTGCCTTTGCTTCGTTCTAGCCTTCTGAGATTTTCCACGAGTCTTAGTACGGCTCATAAAATATAGATACGTCTCGGTACTGAGATCAGTACTTTGTTTCTTTCTACATTTTCTACAACTTTTCATATTTTTGTCTAACACCTATTTTCCCGAAAACAAAGTAAAAACACCTCATAACCATATAAATATACCTAAGTCCATGCTATTTTCCTAATTTTAAGCGTCGAAAGTGTTGTAAGCTCACAGCACATCAACACCCTCAACTTAAGACTTTCACATGTCCTCGTGCAAAGAAAACAAAATTAAAAATGATTCTTAACTAGAAAGTAAACCTAGAATACTACAGCCAACACTAATCAAAATTTGCACTATGAACAAAAACAACTTTTGACCTTCTCCAGGGTAAATCAAATCAGCATATGCACATCATGAATTCTACAAACCATGATAAATAGGATCAATATATTTCATCTAGTTATTAGCATAGAATCGTGTCATTACCAATGCTTTTCACACAGACAACTAGCAGAATAAACAAAAACACAAACCATGTACCCATAGTAAATGAAGTCCCCAACTCACAGATATATGAAAATATGAAATGGTTTGAACAAGTAAAGACTCTTTACTCTCACAAGGAAGTCCAAAATACTACATCATATACAATAGACTTTCCCTTATTTTCTACTTTGGCTCTTCGACAGCCGTTTAGATCACTATAGCACTTTATTCGGCTTATAATGTAGGCTTTTGGATTGCAGGGTGAATATGATTTTAGTGACTAACCCACCTTGTCACTACAAACATGCGGCTCCACTTTCCACTTATTTCACCCTTTCACTTTTTCAACTTTTGCCTCCCTTTCTCCATTTTATACAATGTATGGGCAGGTGTTTTCAAATTTCATTCATTGTTTCTCTTTGTATCTTCTTCTCAAATTTTCTTTTTCACTTTTTTCTTTTTTTTGTCACACCACACCTTATTTCTACCCTTTTCCTTTCTTTCCTTTTTTCTTTTCACACTCCCAAAATCTATGCACACCCTTACTTCAGCCACCCTATCTAGGCATTTTGCTTGGGTTAAGTTCACAATGTCCTAGGAGGGACTGTGCCCAAAATGTGTTTATTATAAAAATGGGTAAGGTTAATCGATTAATCAAAGAAAAATGGTTTATTTAAGACTCAAAATTGGGATCAAGGGAATCATATAATTTTGGAAGGGCAACTTCAGCTAAAATGGGTTAAACAAAAAAGGGCCTATGATCCTTTCCTAACCAAAAAATTCAAACTTGAAAAGATCTTCCTGATCTGCATGAACGAGGGCGTATGGACTTCAGATCGATTTGATCGCCTTTAGAGAATCCGAAACCACAAAACACTAACTAGGGCTTTAGATCTCATATAGCATTGAACCAGGCTACGGCCTCTCACCACTCATGGTATATTTTTTGCATTCATTCTATTTGTCTAGCTCATACGCCCAACTATAACTACTCATGCTAATACAATTAAATAACACAAAAAGATCTAAGGGAATCGTGTTTTGCAATCAACAAGTACCCAACTAACCATCAAAAATTTTAAACAAGGTCATTTTTTAAAACTTCAAAACTAGTGCATTTATCGGGTTGAGTAATCCTAAGTTACTTTCTAATTAAATAGAAAACATCCTAAATATGCTTTGTTCTGACTAGATAGCATGCTCGAGGAAAATAAACACCTATAAGAAAACCCTGATGAATCCAAAATCCTAAAATATACAACTACACCCCTCCCTTTTGAAAAGCATGCTTCATCCCCGAAGCATAGAATACAAAACACAAGGAAGGAACATACCTATGGCACACTAAGCTCTCCTGTCCTGTGGAGGTGGTACTCTGTTGCAATTATGGCGCTAGTGGTGGCCGACGACCAATGAGATATCAACTGAGGAACGGTCATCCCCTTAGCAAGAGTGGTTGCTTCTCACACTGAATAATCAGGCTGAATGTGGCTCGCCTGAGGTCCTTGCCACCTGTAAGCTCGGCATGGGCAGTAGTGGAGCTACCTGCTTCCTCTTGCTCTCTCGAGCAGCTTTGACTCATGCTCATCGTGAGTCTACTAACTCTCCAATCTTACTCGCTTGCACTCTTTCTTTTCCTTCTTTCTCTTCTTCTTTAGGGTCTTGTCTCCAACATTCTCCGGAGACTCTCTTTTCCCTTTTCCTCCCCCGCTCTTGGTCAGCTCCCAATATGCCGCCAAATCATGCTCATCATCTATCACGATGTCGAGGTCAAGAAGAGGGCGGCTGCTAGAATTGCTGGCTATCGAGATGACAAACTCAAATCACTTGGCTTCTCAAGAACCCCAATCCTCAAGAAGGCTACCAATGCCCGCATATCGGCCATGTGCTTGTTGAAGCGGCTCTTAAATCTGTCAAGTCTGGCATGTAAGACCCATGCATCCACCTCAATCTCAGCCTTCACCAAGGCTTCACATTCTCCATCATAGACTGCGTATTTTCCTCAGCCACGCCGGATTTTTGGAGAAATTCCCGAGGCACAAGCATGTATCCTGCTGGGGTCTCTGCCTGGGAGTCCTACAGGGTGGTGCAATGGAGGTTCTAGGAGCTAGCTTTGAATAACCAAACATCTGTAGTCAGTGGTCTTATCCTACTATTGTGAGGTGGGTCATTCGCCCGCTCGCCCCAAACTTCGTGGTATCGAGACTGTGTAGAAAGTCATGCTCAACTCACCGGGTCTGTTTCATCCGAGATCAACCCAATGTCCGTTGTTCACTTCTCATCTAATCAATCAAGCCTCACCATGATGTACCTTGATACTTGCCTCCATACACAACCTGAATACGAGACTCGAGAATGGGATAGCAGTGCTCAATCCCATAGCCCGATCCCGAATCTCCTCCGCATTGACCATTGAAATATTGATGGCATATCGTGACATGATACACGCCACCAATGTTGCTCTGTCTCGCACCGAGGGTATTGACGTTCACTGTCGCTACCACCTACGGCAAACTAGCATCCAACAGACTTTGCTATGAAATTCAATGAGTTCTGGTGACCTGCTTTCCACTAGTTATCTAATCTCCTTTCGTTATCTTCAAAGAATGAATCTGCATGCACACTTAATTTGACTCTTCCTCTCATCAACGCCTAACTACATGATCTTCTTCATGAAGTCCACCCAGTAGTCAAACTCCAGTGTAATGTGGGTGAATGAATTGAGGCCCATATAATACTTGAGAAATGGTACGCTCGGATATGTCAATAGTGCGGCTCGCACCATTACACTCTGGGCTAATCTTAGACTTTCTCGCCCTCCTTTGCTTTATGTTCCATGGTAGCCAAATAATTGGTATAGAACTCCCAGATGATCTCTGAAGTGTAATGATCTGGGTTCTAGTCATCCACTCAAAACTGTAGTAGCTAAATATCTGCTTCATCTCCACCTCATTCATTGGCAAAGAAGAAGGATATGTGCTCTTCTTGAATACTCCGTCGTGGGTTGTTATTGGCAAAGCAGCGAGATCCTCTTCATAGATCTCCTATTAACCTTGTACTCTCCACCAAATAGTACGGTTCTCCCTAGGCAGAGTATGCCTGGCCAACATTGGCTGCCTCATCATTGATCTCGGACTCATTATCTCCATCGCCGCATTGGGCCTCTCGACCTCTTCATCATTAGAGCCACTACCGGTCCTGACTCGTTCCTCAGCCCCTCCTCAGACTGGGAGCATCAGCAGATGTGGCAGTGGCCGCCTCGACCTAGGCTTTAGCTTCCCTAGTGGTTTGGGTCCAATCGGTGTCGATGTATCAACTCATAGCTTTCCACCGAACCACTAAGGCTGGGTTTCCGTGATGTCAGAGTAGGAGGGCTCATCTCTCAATGCCTCGACTGGCTATCTCTACCCTGGCGGCTTTTTCTTTGGCGGATTTGATTGCTTTCTTCTTAAAAGTCATCGCACCTGTGGAGAAAAGGGTTAGAACTTCAAATCTGAGGAAAAGAAAACAAAAACTATCCTCTCGAATTTTTTCTAAGGTCTACAATACGAGATGTACCTAGAAGGTGGCTGATTCGTACCGGTGACCATAACATCTCAGGTCATAATTATGACTCTGAGGTATGACTCATACCATGAAGGTATGATCCATACCATGTCATGAGGATACTTCTTAAAATCCCTTGTTCTATATTTTTCCATAAATCATGTTACGACCTATAAATTGATTCCATGAGTCATAGGAAGGATCGTACTATTTCCTTTGAGCTGACCCTTTTCGAACTCCTGGTACAATTGCCAGGTACAATTCGTAGTAGGACACCATGGGTCATACTAGGTTCTGTACCAATGAATTGTCATATATTTGTCTTAGACAAACTCTAACGAGCCATCTTCACGAAATGTGAGTGAAACCACGAGTCATAGGAAGGCTTGTAAATCCCGCCCTGTTCTTTGTTCATGTCAGTTTTGTAGGTAAATTCAATTTGTGTTGGGTACTTAGAATTCCCCAATTCTAGACATACATTTTCACAATTTTAACTACCCATTCCTCCCTTTTTGATTCACAACCTCGTAACTCGCTAACAAAAGTTTAAATTCATTTTTAAGCATTCTCGAATCCTACCCAGTTAACACAATCATAGCGCAAATTTCTGATCATTATCCTCATCTATTTGTCATGAATTTTGAGGACTCTGAAATGTTAAACATATTCATAAAAGCACCAAGGTCATTTTGTCCCACTCAAAGCATAGTAACTTACTTGATATTTTTTGTAATCTCTACTTCACTTCGTGGTGTATGTCGTTGACTAGGTTGGAATTCGATTTGGGCAATGTTAATCGTGCACAATTCTTGCACAATGATCTTTTTTCATGAATTTACGGGTGTAAGGGAAGTGAAGGAAGTGTTCGTGAGTTGAGGTTTCGAGTGCGTGGGAGAAGGGTCTAAAGATTTTGAAGTTTAAATAGCTAGGGCAAATTTTAAAAATTTGGGTGGAGTCGGGTCGAATTAAGTGATTTGGCCCATCACGACTTGCACCGCGGAGTCATAGAAAGGACTCACGACTCGTCCCTAGGATTCATAGGAGAGGTTAAAGAAACTTACCTATAATTCCATGAGCACATGATACAACTTGTACTATGAAGGTACGAACAATACCACGACCATAGGTCACTCGAATTGGAGTTCCATACTTTGCATAGTTCATAGGTACAGTGGAGTTTTATGACACGTAGAATGTAGTTATGTCGTAGGAAAAACCATACCATGAACTCATGCAATAGGACATATTTCTTCTTCTCACTACGACTCATACTACGAATCTCGTATAATGCTCTTACAAGTCGTGACCGAGGCTCATAGTACCAATCATGACCGTAATTTTCTACAACCTGTTTTTGTTTAACCTGCACACTAAGCACACATAAGACAATAAATTTGGGTTGTCTCCCAAGAAGTGCCTAATATTAAATATCGCGCATGACGCAGGTGGCTGTTACTCAAACCACCAAACCACCACATGGGTTGCCTCCCAAGAAGCGCCCGATTTAACGTCACAAATGATGCAAGTCTCTGAATACTGCACTTCAACAGGAAACTCAGACTCATCCTCGATTGCTGAGACCACTCTCTAAATCGCCATTTGGTTGCTTCATTGACCAGCAGACATCGAAGGTGACCTCTTTCTTAAGCTTGAATTTTAGTTCGCCAACCTCCACATCTACTAAAGTCTTCTTAGTGGTGAGGAATGGTCGCCCCAAAAATGATGGGGACTCAAAGTCGTAACCTCGCAATCAAGGATCCTGAAGTCTGCTGGGAATATGAACTGTCCACCTTTACAAGCACATCAGCCAGGATCCATAGGCTATTTCCCATAGTTCGGTCGGCCATCGCAGTTAGCCTGCGTGGGGGCTCCAAAGCCTAGTTGCTTGAACATAGCTAATGACATCAGATTGATGCTTGTTCCTAAGTCGCCGAGTGCCTTCGCGAACTCAGCATCACCAATAATACATGAAATGGTGAAGACACATGGATCCTCCTTTTTCAGGGCAAGGATTCGTGGGGCTAAGATGCTACAGTGATGAAAGTTACCCACGGACTCATAGCTCACACAAACCTTTTCTTGGTAACAAGGTCCTCAAACTTAGCGATCCCCACATCTGTTCCAATGGCTCGACCAATGATATTCCAAGGTACATATAATTGTTTCATCCTAGATAGGAATTTTTGAAACTTTCACTATCTTTCACCTTATTCATCATTCTTTAAGGGAACGGTGGCGGTGGCCGTGGGATAGCCTTATAAATTTGTGTGGCCCCTTATTTCTATCCCTGTTCAGCTCTAGGCTCCTTCTCAACTACTGGAGCCTCAATCAACTCAGCTTCTTCCTTATGTTCTTAATCAGCAACCTTCATCATCATCAATCATGCTCTTTCTTCCTTTGCATTTCAACTAAGCAACCTGCAGAAGGTCAATTGTTCTTTCCACACCTAGTCATCACAGCCATAAGTGATCTTCATTCTTGGGGTTTTAAAATGTATGTTTCTAGGTAGTGTTCTCCTTTTCCTAGGGGTTCAGGGGTGCCGATAGTTGATCCATCTACTGCCTATTTGCTTGATGGTCGTAAGTATTTTACTCGACTCTCCGACCCATGCCGATATATCTCCATGAATATCTTTCAACTGCTCCTCCGTGGATTTTACCTTTTTTAGCGTCTCAACCATCATGCTCTCCAACTTTGATTGTCCATATTCTCCTTATGTACATTAGAGTCACGTACAACTCGCTTTGTCATTGCGGTAACCAACATTCCTTCTCCATTCTCCCTCTTACCATGACCTTGGCTTCTATCTTTGTACCATTTCGGTTGTAGTTTTCTGATATTGGTTCCGGTTCTATGATTTCCAGAACCTTGGCGCCAAGTGTCTTGGTCCAGACCCTGGGCATTGGCCCAGAAACCCACCACCCGGTTGTCCACGAAGATTGCCTCCTCGGAATCAATCTCTTGTCCTGCTTGTGTCCCCGCTCCCACTACATTAACTTTTTTGGCCCCAGTTTCATGATATGTTTTGTGAGTAAGTCCAGCGATGTACGCATGTGGGCCAAATTCCTGATCACGTTCTTCCTCTTCTTTCATTTGTCCAGCCATACTACATCAACATATGTACCCGTAAGCTTACTTCCTCGCTTCCCCGAGTGTGCCATGCCCTATTAGTTTTGGTCACCTGGCCAAGAATAGTGGAAGCTTTCTCCTAGGTCTGACTCATCAGTGCTCCTCCTGTCACAGTATCCACTATAAGTTGTGTACTATTATTCAAAGGACTCTGATAGAAAATCTCAACAACCGTCCGAAAATTGATGGTTTAGGCACTTGGTCAACTTCTTCTTAAATCTCAACCATGTTTCATGAAGTGCCTCTATTTTCAATTTTCAAAAATTGTAGATCTCATCCTTAAGTCGTAGCATCCTGAAGGGTGGAAGAATCTCTAGAAAAGTTTGTTTGAGCTCCCTCCAGCTTGGTAATGGAGTCATTGGGCAACTCGATAACCATAAAGTGGCCTCCTGCATACAAAGAAATGGAAGAGCCTCACCTTATCGTATCTTGACGGATATCGGGAAACTCGTACGCCTTGCATATATTCCAATGAAGAGAATCATATCCATACGATTTTGCACTTCTCGACAAATATTCACTAAGTGCGGGTTGGCATCATCTGCATGACCACTAAACTCCCCTTTCATATTCAATAATTGTATCATGGTGCTAGTGATGTCAAACTTTTTCCCGCAGGCAAAGTGGTGGTACAATAGCTCGTTGACCCGACATCATTAATATCCGTGTCATCCTCATCAAAAATTGAGGGGCATATCTCGCTCTATTTCTCCTTCCATGGTGATCAACGTTCACAACCTCACCTCGAGCATCATCAGCTTCCTAAAGTAAATTGTTAAGCTTGCTCGGCTTGCCTAGCTTCTTTAGCAAGACAGCACTTCTCAACTCTTTGGGTCTCCATCCTTCGCAGTTGTTCTTTAATTTCGAGATCTAAAGGGAATCAGGGGGTTTCCATTCGTCGAGTACTTGGCATTCACTAAGAGACAACCCTGCGGGTGTCAAAAATAAAAGAAAATGTAAATGAGGAAATAACAACCAAAAAGTTAAATACAAGAAATTAATCTAATCTTAGCCGTATTCCGCAAATAGCGATGCTAATTTTTGATAACGTCAAACTCACACTCTTGACAAAGTATGAACTGGACGTTGTCAATAAAGAACCCACAAAAGAGGTTGGGATCGAACCACTGTGGAATATGGTAAGAACTAGACTAATGCTAGTATTTAAGCTTTTGTGGATTATCTCCAAATTGGGGGTTTATAGAAAACAATTGTAAAACAAGCATAAAAATCAAGTGTTTTTTATTAAGATTTGTAATTAACTAGGATAAGTTTTTCTTATGGGTTTATAATTACTTTAGGTTTACACTGATCAATCCCAATAATTACTTGTAGAACTGATAACTAAGGTTCATCCAAACAACTGGTTCATCCCTATTGGATGACTATACTCAATCACCGGGTTAGGTCTCATGAAAGATTTCAAATTAACCATTATAAATTTATTCCAAATTAACTATCCTATGACCTCAACTCAAGTTATACAATGATCATAAAAACTAAGGCTTTGTAAATTTCTTTCCTAATCTCTACCTCTAGATTTAAGAAAGTAAAGATTAGTGTCTTAACGTTACGCTACATTAAGATACATTAAAGATAAAGAGAATACAATACAAGTATTTATCATTAGTTTCTATCACTTTGTGTAACCCTAGTTCACTAATCATGGTTCTACAATCCTAGTTGTGGAAGTTTTAGCCTCTCATAGTTGTAAGTTTGTGAATTGCATTCTTGATTAAAGACATAAAAAATACTTACAATGATGATTGAAAGAAAATCTGTTGTGCATATTGCAATAGAATATGATGAACAAAATCAAGAACAATTGAGAAATCCAAGTTATAATTCTTAAGAATTGCTCTCCAATGTTGTCAAAACCAATGACAAACTTTATAGTAAATGTCAACTAATTAATTTGACCTTCTAAACTAAAAGAATCATAAAATCTATTTATACAGATAATAAAATCCTTTCCTAGTTAATGGTGGAAATAACCAAATCTAGAACCGACACATCCTTACTTATTTCGTCATACGACCCATAACAGATTGTATGAGTCGTGGCATTGATCTTGTATATTCCTTGGCTTCTGCAGAATTGGCTAATTTTCGCATCCGGTACAACTCGTAACATGATCCCATGAGTCGTACAATCCAGTCGTGGTTTGCCTCCGAGAATTTTGACAACTTCGAAGTTTTCTACGAGTGTCTTGGTATACCTCGTACCTGTTCCTACGACTCATAACAAATTTTCGCATCATGAACTCTGCCAAGTTCTTAAATTCATTGAAGCTTTCCACAAATTCTAGTATAGGTCGAGATGCTATGATCTATGTTTACTCCGTATTAGGAGATTTCAACAGGTAAATATCTAAATATATTTCCACGACTCCTAGTTATGACTCTTACTAAGAGTTGTACTTTGTGTTTGCATTGTTCTATCCCTCTAACCTTTTTCCATGGGTCTCAGTACGGCTCGTACAATCTAGGTACGACTCATACTGAGATTAGTACTGGTTGCTTTTCTACACTTTTCCGCAACTTTTGCACATATTGCTCCAAAACCTATTTTCCCTAAAAACAAAGTAAAACACCATAAGCCTGTATAAACATACCTAACTCCATGCTATTTTTCAGTATTAAGCATCAAAAGTATTGTAAACTCACAGCATCTGTAGCCTATGCAAAAACAAAAAGAAAAGAAAATGTATATGGAAAATAATGACTAAAAGTTTATAAAAACAATTAATCTAATCTAAGTCGTGTTCCCGGCAACAATTTCATTTTTGATAACACTCAAATTGCACCCCTGAAGAAGTATAAATACGGATGTTGTTTATAAAGAACCCAACTAAGGTTGGGGGAATATGGTCAAGATACAAACTAATGCTAGTATTAAAACTTTTAGTTCAATTATTTCCTAAAGGGGAAATTTTAAATCAAGTAATAGTATTTTGAACTGGAGTTGTGATCAATAGTTATGCAATTAACTAGGGAAGTGTTCCCCGTGGCTTCCTAACTAGGTTAGATTATTACACTCATGCTCTATCCCAATACTTAGCCTGCAGGACTGATAAAATAGGTTCATCTAAATAATTGATTTGGCCCTATTAGATGACTTCTACCTAATCACCCGATTAGGTCTCATGAGTTATTTCACTTTAACCTTTATCAATTGTTCCAAATTAACTCTCTTGGGACCGCAACTCAAGCTATTCAATGAATCTTAATTTCAAGGCTTTATGTTTTTTTCTTTTCCTAGTCTCTATCTCTATATTCAAGAAAGAAGAGAATTCGTGCTAGTCCTAACATTGTGCATCGTTAAGAAATATTAAACATGAAGTAATGAATAATACAGAATTGTATTGGTATAGAATCACATCTTGTTAAAACCTAGGTTGTTATTACACCATGCTTCCAATGTCCTAGTTTTGGAAAAATTTAGCTATTCATAATTGCAAAAATAAAAGAAGATTTCATAGGAAGAAAAACATAATTGAAGTCTTATAATATTAATGAGAAAATAAACCCAAGAATCACTGCAATCACTTCTGTCAAAATCCAAGAATAATAATGAACTTAGTCAAAGTAGTTGAATATTTGCTCTCGAAGAAGTTAGGAAACCCAAGAACTACGTTTACAAGTCAAAAGTATCGGATTCTCTAAGGAAAATAACCTAAAGTATTTATACAATTAATGAAATTCTTTCCTAATTTAACAAAGGGACTTTACTGACGAGTCATCCTAACAGTTGTATCATGATGCTACGAGTAGTAAGATGCTTTCGTAACACAGGTCTGCAGCTTTTGTTCTCGTGTACTAGAGAATGGTATGACTCATACAATAATGCTATGAAATGTGAGGGAGCTTGTTGTGGTATGACCTTCTAAAACTTGGCATCTCTATTGTTCCTCCTACGTCCTTGTAATGGTTCATACTACGCCGGGTAATGAGTCGTATGATATTTCCATTCCTTGAATCTGCCAAGTATGCAATTCTTTGAATCTCACCACGAGTTTGTTATTACTACTCATATGTTCTTATTATGACTCGAGGCTTGCACTTGTACAATAGACTCCACATATGCACATCTTCTTGATCTCGTTATGGGCATTTAGCACGGCTTGTACCAGATGGTACCACTGCAATTTTCTGTCAGTCATATGTTGCCTCTGCACTTGTGAATTTTCTTTAAGTTTAGTCATAGGTGCTAGGTATGGCCTGCATCGCTACCTGCTACAATAATGTAACACCTGAAAATTTTTAAGATCGACTTCAAACTTAATGAAAGAATTTGGCGAAAGTGAAAATTTGACTACGTAATCCACTCATCAGATGACTAATTAGGTGACTCCACGAGTTGTGGTGAGTCTCGTGGAAAGCAGTCAGTGAAGTCTTGTTCAAAGCTTTGAGGTAACGACCCATGTCATGACTCGTTGGATGAGGAAACGATTCGTGGGGTCCTTGGCACAAGCAAGACTCGAATGTCAAGAATCCGCGGGACGGGAGACTTGAAGACTCGTTAAGTTCAGTAAACGAGCAACCCGAGATTCGTCAAGGGAAAGTGCAGGATAAAGAATTCAGTGAAGACATATGGGACCACGAACCGATAGGCAATTGATCCATTATGATGATCTTCGAAGATGTCGACTGAGGCAAAGGTGACGTACTAGGGAGACAAAGAATCATCATAGAAATTCATGACTCATCTTATCAGCCGTGGGATGAAAGAACAGGATTGTTGGCTTCAGTGGAATGTAAGGAGTCACAGTAATTAAGTAAGACAACAACTCGTGAAGTCACTGTAGGGCCATCTTTAAGGATATTTTGAGAAAAGTTCCAAAGGCACTTCATGACTTGGCACCACGAGTCGACCCTGACCCCACGACCATGGAGTGCCCTCGTGAGGACTGGCAAGATCCTTTTCTTGCGAATTCCTTAGGGTGTTTTTGTAATTTCATGCTCCTAACTCCTAAACTACAACATTTTGGGTATCTAATGAGAGCGCTTTTTTGGGGAATATCTAGCCTAGTCCCACATTCAATCCTAAAAACAGTCACGAATCCTTCTTCTCCATTTCTATTTTTCTCCTCATGACCAAGAACTAGGTTCCTCTCCAGTGGTGCAGCAGCTTCAATACCTTTAGAGAAATCATTCACCAGGTATGTGGGACTTCAAAAGGATCCTCTCCAGACTCCATGAAGTTTTATGTAAAATCCTATTTACTAAATTTTAGAAAATATAGGTCTTAAGATCTCACTTAAGCATGATCCTCATATGTTTTCTGTGAATTTGAAGACCCTCATGATAAGCAGCAATGTATGTTATGAAATTACTTCCAAATTCTTGATTTAGGTATATGAAATGATGGTAGCATGTTTTTCATGAATTTTGGCTCTTGTGAAGTAAGGTCATGACTTTTACTAAGTGATTTCACTATATATGCTGAAGGATGATTTGAATCTATCAGCTTGCATGAATAAGTAACCCATAATGTATATTACGCTCGGGATTTTTGATTCTATGAATTGAGTAAGAAAAAAAAGGTGTGTCTATGATTTACCTAGACTTTAGGCTGCCCTCGTTAGTCAAGGTTCTTTAGTCTTGGTCTCCTTTATCATAAATTATGGTATAAATTGCATGATTTGACTCAAAATAGAAATGCTATGTTGATATGTTAGATTTTGATCTAGCATGACTATTCAATGATAGATCTTTGAGTAGAAGTTAATACTTGGTATATTCAACTCAAAGTCTCACCCACTCAAACACTTAGATTTCTACAAAATGGTAGTTATTAGTGTGGAGATTTCCCATGTTGTTAGTTGATTATTTTAGTCAGTTCATGCTAGACCAGTTTCAGTCAATAATAGACATCAACAATTTCAAAAATGTTAGATGACTGATTGACTATAGTTAATCCTTGAGGTGTCAGCAGCTCTCCTAGTTATCAATATTAGATATCATTTATAAGATTTTAGTGGTTCTTTAGGTGTTACAACACTTCCAGATAAGTATCTCTGACAAGTCTTAGAACCACCAGCTTCAGCCTCAGCTTGTCTTTTCCGACGGTTATGATGCTTTCATATAAACATCTCTACCTGCCTTATAACAACGCCTGTGCTCCGCCCATAAGACTCGTACTTCTAGATAAGTATCCCCGGTCTAGTCTTGGGACCCACATCGCATAGCTTAGTAGTAGTAGTCATGTTAGGACCATCCGGGGAGTAGGAGTTAGCACCGAGAGGGGACCGGAGTTCCAGCGTTAATCTGTGTTTCTTAACTATGTTGCCACCATAGGTTATTTTTATTGGCTTCATGGGCTCAGATAAAGGATCTCACGGGGCCCATGCCTTTATACCGCAAGGTATATAGGGTCCTACCGATAGGTGTGTAAATCGGACTCCACGTCTAGCTCACGTTGTTATAAGTTGGGTGATCAGTCCCCAATTAGTTAGTTCAGTCTTAGGTTAGCTCGCCTCGTAATAGTTTGCATTACCAATCTGTGTTAGTTCAAGATAGTAACTTAATTTGAGCATCTCTGTAATTTTGGGCATGTCTTAATCTTCATCGTACGTTGTCATTTTGGACCATCTCGTTATATTTCAGCTTATTTATTCGCTTCAACATTTTAGTTGGTCAGCTGCACGTCTTCCGCCCATTATTTTATTCCTTGTGTTATGGTCACTCCCACTTACTCAATATATTCAAAGTGCTGACGCATACCTTTTATGCTATATCGTTTTATGATAACTGCAGGTGCTTAGTATCAGCACCATTAGCGCATCTTTCCCAGAAGCCAACTGCATCGTCAGAGTCCTCATCTTTCAAGGACGAGGATTGGTTTCTTTTAGTTAGACATAGAGTTAGCCTTGGGCTTGTCCCAAAAGAACTTATCGATAGATGGCTTTCTCAAACACGCATAGATTCAGATTTTCAGCTTTATTTAAGTCGTTTAAACTTTATTTAAAAAGTTTTCTTCATGAATGCTTTATTTTATTATTTTCAAGCTTCCACTATGTTTTTACCGATTGCCATGTAATGATCGCATCATGGGTTGACTTGGGGTTACTTGTGACTTGGCACCGTATGTCTCATCCAAGGTATAGACTCGGGCATGAAAAACTTGGCATCATAGCATTAGGTTTGGAGTGCTGTCCAGGATGTTTGAAAGATGTGACTTTCGGGCAAAGTTCCAAGGTGGAAGGCTGGCCACAATTTATGAGAGGGAGGCTACAAGGCATTTAGGAAAATTCTCTTTTCACTATTCTTATCGGAGATAGAGTGTAAACTCTAAATTTTCTTACTCATGTGTTACGTACCACAAACATTGTCTTCCTTAAGAGATAGAGGAAGAGAAAACAATAATAACAGAATCACTCAACCCAATAGCTTTAGTAGTCTCCTTATTGACCAGGACATGTGAGCCGAGGCTGCTCAGAGTGTTAATACGGGCCGCACTAATTGTGTTAACAAGCATGTAAACACCTGCAAATCCAACTAAAGAGATAATAGCTAATTGGGTTCGAAATCCCCTCATAAAAAGGAATCCATCTGAGTTTTATGGTACGAAAGCGGATGGAAGGACTGGGAAGGGAGAATAAAAAGGGAGCAAGAGAGAAAAGACAAGGGACATGGCATTCCTGCAACATATATACGGTAGACCTCATTTCCAGTCTCGTTGGAGATTAACAGCCCTAGCACCATCAAGCAAGCTAAAGTCTCTAACAAACCTGCAGTATGATTGCTATACCCAACTTGTAAGAACTTTGTAAGAACCATTTGGGAGAATGCATGGCTGGCTCAGGCGGCTGCTTTCGGTGTAGCAAGTGCAGTCATAGCATAAACTCAGGAGATTTCCAGAAGCCAAACCGGCGAAGGTAGAGCCCCAGCTAACTCTTCCGCAACCCTGCCGTGTCACCCAACGCAGAATGTGGGTATGAGAAACCACCAAAACCGCTTTGATCTAAGGAAGGATGTTTGGATGTGGTCAGTTGGGTCATAAAATAAAGAATTTCCATATTGAACGTGGAAACTCAATCCACTATCTCAAGGATCCTGGGAGCTTTTCCATTCTGCATGGTGGCACAACATCCAAGAGGTGGTGTAGACAACTCCATATAATAGTTGCGTATGTTATGGAATTTCTATGTTGATACTTGCATGCTGTTGTGCTCCTCGCTTGTTTCCTCACAATATGAGGTATGAGATGCCTTTAGAATGCCAGTATGTGAATTATCCTGTGGTTGATATGAAATGGCTATATGAAACCTTAGTGATAGCTTTTGTGAAACATTGAGTTGTCAAGAGTTAGTGATGTTAACCTAAACTTAAGAAAGGATCTAAGAGCTTGAGAATGGTGACTTTAAACCAAGGGGGAGATAACAAGTTAAGAAGGCCAAGTCAAGCCCCAAATGTTTTATAGAAGGGCCCAGAAATAACAGCTATGGGATGTCAATCCTTCCTATTCAACTATTTTCTCTTGTACTTCAGTTGACGCCATATCTCTATTTATTCTTATGTTCGTATTCTAGAATTATAGATAACCATTTCAAATAGCGATCCCGCCTGTTACACCTCGTAAATTTTTAACATGTAGATGGCCTATTCGTATGTTGGTTAAGAGTTTTGAATGCCATAAGGATGCTAGAAAAAGGTCCGGGAAAGACCGGATAAGTGACACGTCAATCATCGTGGAGGAGCCGAGGCGCAGCCCCTCCGCGATGGCAGCGCGGACACGGAGGGAGGGCCTCCGCGATGGAAGCGTGTCAAGGAGGCCCTGTCCAAGCTCAAGTATATAAACCCCTCCATAATGGTTTATTTCACAAAATCATGTAATTTCTAGTAAACACAAGAAAAATGAGGAGGAAGAAGGTTATCTTGAAATTTCTCCCCAGCTTACGCCATTAAACGCGGTCCAAACTCGAATTAACCTTGGGTAGTGAGGTATTAAGCAGTAAGGAGCACTCCTACGGGTTTAGTTTCATGAAATTCAGCCGGCGAATCGTCGTGCTACCGAGTTAAGGTAAAGTGGAATTGCTCTAAATTTGTGTCAATATACCCTAGCCCTAAAGGCATTTCTCCTTCCTCGACTTCCGAGAAATAGCTAGTTTTCTACGTATTTCGATAAGTCAAAGCTCTTGGTATATATATATATATATTAAGTGATATTTTCTTTCATAATATTATTGTATTTAGTTCTAATTGATATATATATGAATGCAGCTGGGAGAAGTAGAAGAAAGATCGAAAGCACACAAGAAGAAGGTCAGAAATCATAAACGAAGGTATGTAGTTAGTTTTGCAAGATAGCAATCCTAAGATAGTAAAAGAGTAAAGTCTACAAGAAAGAATCTAGTCGAGAATTAAGTCCAGAGGAACTCAAAGAAGCATGTTTATAATATTATGTTATATTAAGAATAAAAGGTAGAGAAACATCAGTACCGATAATATATTTAGATATAGTGTAGCTCA
The DNA here is from genome assembly GCA_018107945.1 of Datura stramonium. Classification (NCBI taxonomy): domain Eukaryota; kingdom Viridiplantae; phylum Streptophyta; class Magnoliopsida; order Solanales; family Solanaceae; genus Datura; species Datura stramonium. Next base: position 32,467 of record JACEIK010003375.1, on the reverse strand, counting down.
AGATGAGAATCAGTTTAATGCAATAATGAGTTCAGAATGAATTGCATTATGGATAGTTTTTTCCAATTGAACATGCTTAAGCAGAGTGATTATTGTTTGTTGAGACCGTTTGTTATGAGGTCACCCTTTAAGCGTCCTCGCTGCCCCTGTGTTAGTAACTGTGTCGACTCAGCCACCGAGGGTGGGAACACCACTCTAAGGGAGGTATGTCGTCCGCTAGAGGACGAAAATAGCATGGAGCATTTTATATGAGGCCGATCAAAGATAGCATTATGTGGCTACGTAGTACAGAGTACAAGATAGAGGTCTTGACTGCATTACGCTTATATATATCGAGGTCATAGTCCAAGCTGAGACCCAGGGGAATCGGTAAGAGAGGTGCTCGTAGTTAGTAGGCGTAGTGGAGTGATTTACTTTTGGATGGTTTTGACCTGTAGTAGGGTATATAGACTGTGTTGGTTGGCACCTTCCAAACTCCAGGCGCTGCATAGGTCCCTTGTATGTTATATATATGGATATACATGTTTATTAGTTGATAGAGAGCAGGTCGCCACGCTGACAGTATGCTTCTACCTTTAGTCATGGGGTGACAGATAAACTTATTTTAGATCCCGCCAGCCTGCATGGGCTTCTTATACTTTCTCGCTATTTAGAACTACTATTATTGTTGCTTATATTCGCTATGCTTAGTTTGCTTTACATACTGCACTGTGTTGGTACGACGCCCGTTTGGGGAACTGCATTACTTGCCTGCAGGTACCTACAAACGAGCCGACCGTGATCCCAACAACATAGAGTCACGCCTTCTCGTCATCCAGAGCTTGCTGGCCTGTGAGGTCTATTTTAGCTTTCTTGGCTGGCTAGTACGGTAGGTCGCGGCCCTGTCCCGACCGTCTTATCAGTATTCTTAGAGGCTTGTAGACTATACATATTTCCTGTGGTTAGTTGTAGTCGGTCGGTGAGGCCGTGCATATGTTTAGTTGTTATGTGTTGGCCGTGTGGGGCCTTATACAATTGATAGTGGTGACTTTGTCGGTCACGTAGCAAAGTTTAGCTCCTGTTTACTTGATTTAGAAGTAACTATCAGCATGGTGGCCTTGTCTTGCCCGCATAGGCTCCTTACATTGATACGATTCTGGTTAGCGCTGTTGTTGTATAGGTGGCTATAGGCCTAGCGTCAGCCTGTATTTGAGTACTCTCGCTATATAGCCCGTTGATTCCGTGAATTGAGTTAGAGCTAGCCAGCACCAGGATAGCAGTCTAGCAGTTCAGGTGTAATTAGTAGGGCACCAGGGCACCACAAACTTGGTATCGGAGCAGGTCGTGTCCCAGGGAGTCTCCATAAGCCATGCTAAGTAGAGCCTGTTCTATGGATGTGTTGTGGGCACTACATACTATAGGCAGAGGTCAGTAAGGCATGATAAGATGGTTACTCTTTCATATATTCAGCCGTAAGCATAGATCAAGACGTGTATAGGTTGAGTCCCTAGAACTTACCCCACTCTTTGTTTATAGATAGTATGAAAGATCAAAAGAATATCCCATTACAGTGTGAGATCGGACACGCAAACAGTGAAGGCACTAGCAGATAATTTTTCACTCGCATTTAGAATCACCATCTGAGGGCGATGCAGGCAACATCATAGCCTCGCCAGCCCCACCACCAGGAGCCATCTGAACGACATCGCCTCCGATAGCTCCCCGTGCATCACACCATCCGACCAGGAAATTAAGTGCAATAGTTATGTTGGAACAAATGATTGCCACTGCTACTGCCACTGCAATGTGAGACACTGTGTGGATCAGCACTTCGGGAGAGGGTCGTGAACCTTTTGGGCATTAGTCCCCCCCATAGTTCACTGTGGTCAGATCAGGCAAAGGACCCCCAGGATTTCCTCGGACTCAGAGGAAGAGAATTTTTCGTGGTCATGGCGTAACACCTATTAATCGCTGAGATAGAAGTATTCCGCTTTGATAGACATTGTTGTGTTGTGGTATCGCATAGCCGGGAAAGGTCTCGAGGGGAGGGATGTTGCCCCTCCGACTCGCCCAGCTTTTCAGAGGCCTTCCTGGACTGGGCTTATTTGCCAGGGAGATCAAACAGGGGCCCGGATGGACCAGCCAGATCCTGGAGTAGGGGGCGCAGGGAGTGTACGTGGAATATGCCCGCGCTGATTCTTAGGCCCGCTATGCTCCAATGCCGATACCATGCCATCGAGGGTTCACTAATCTATTATGGGTCCGAACCTAGAATATATTGAGAAATGTATGATAGCCACGTTGAGGAAAGATATGGACATCGCTTAGGGTGCAGTCCCTTCGCCAAGACTGCTGAGGGCCTTAGACAATGGGTAGCAAGTAGCAACAAACGAACAAATCAGAGCGTAGCCGCATATAGATCTGATGAGATTCAGGGGGATATTCAGAGAGGGCCTAGGCCACGGTTTTCTGAAGAGCTGTGGTTTTCTGATAGGCCACGATTTTCTAATAGGCCACGGCAAGACTCTGCACCTTCAAGATCGCACAGAGGTAGATTTATCCGTCGGGGTCAAGCTTAGAGTCTCGTGTGCGCTTCCGGATAGTGATTCTCCTCCCTCATCAAATGAGGGTAGAGCAGAGTGGATACACATTCCCACCCTGCCCTGTTTGCAATCGACTCTACCTCAGAGCTGGTAGATATGGCTCCACAGGTGTTAGATATGTGCGTGAAGGGGCATAGGATGCAAGATTGTCCCATGAGGACAGTGGTAGCCGTGGATAGTTGGGTGACAGAGTATCAAACAGGCTGCGAGATCCAACAGCTCCGTGGGCAGGGTGTGAAGGCCCCTAGGTCCAGCAGCTAGAGGCCGAGGTAGAGATCAGGAGCTTCTAGTTCATGTAATGGGCCTGCTGTACTCTAAGTGCATTACCAGAGGCAGACCAAAGGCTGCCTCCAGATGTGGTAATGTGCATGATGGCTATTTGCTCATACTTGTCTGTGTATTGATTGATCCAGGAACTATTTTGTCCTACGTTACCCCATTTGCGGCTCAAGTTCATGTTGCACCAGAATTTCATTTCAGCAGCCCAGCATCTACACCTCTTCATGACTCCATTATAGCTAAAGTGGATTTATCGAGGTGTACAAAGAGGGGTTATGATCGTCACCATAGTAGATTCCCGTGAACTAGAGATGATTGATTTAGCTGCCATTATGGGTATGGATTGGTCGTGGTGCCATGCTATGCCAACGGTAAATGCTGACCTCAAACGGTCCATTCCACCTCTGTAGAAAGTGTGATGAGAGGAAGGGTAGTATTAAATACGCCAAAAGGTAGGTTTATTTCTACCTTAGGCGAGGAAGTTGATATTAAGATGCATTTCTTACCACCTTATCAGAGTTCAGGATGGTCGGGCAGAGCCTCCGACTCTCCAGTCTATTCCAGTGGTTAACACTTAAATTCAACATTTCCAAATGAGCTACCCGGTGTGCACATACTCCCCTCTTAAAGGGAAACAGATTTTGCAATCATCAAGCTACCAGGAACTCACCTCATATCAATTCCTCCATATCGTATTGCTCCCGCTGAGCTCATAGAATTAAAGGAGCAGCTGAAAGATTTGTTATACAAGTGCTTTATCAGGACGAGTACATCACCATGGGTGCGTCAGCTTCTATTTGGGAGAAAGAAGGGATGGTTTCCCGCTCCGCATGTGTATAGATTACCTAGCTGAATAAGGCCATGCAAGAATAAGTATCCGCTTCCTGCATTAGATGATTTGTTTGACCAGCTTACAGGGGGCCGATATTTTCCAAGATTGACTTACGGTCCGATACCATCAGGTTCGAGTCCATGAAAGGGACATTCCCAAGATAGCCTTCAGACCGTATATGGCTATTTTGAGTCTTGTCATGTCCTTTGACTAACGAATGCCCCAGCAGTATTTATGGAATCTGATGAACTCAGATCTTCTCACCTCATACCTGACCTGTTCGTGATAGTGTTTATCGATGATATCTGCGCACTGCTCTGAGGCGCATCACAAGGCTCATTTACTGATAGTGCTCCATATCTCAAGTGGACTGCCGGGCCAGGGCGTTGCTCTAACAGAATTCTCGGCCGAACCCAAGTAGCCTTTGGGGCATATTGTGTCTGATGTCAAGAGATAGAGGTAGACACACGTAAAATAGAAGTACAAACATGGCCCTGTGACTCACACTCCAACCCGGTTTCAGCTTCTCTGTGATTAGTGGTACTATAGGAGATTTTGAAGGATTCTCTGCACTAGGACACTGGATTAAGCCGACCGCAGAAGGGTAAAGTTTTAGTGGACAGAGATAAGGAGCAGAGTTTCAAGAACTGGGAAAACAGATTAACTTCCACTCCCAAGCAGTAGCATTACCGAAAGGTACAGGGTTGTCTGCTGTATTGTGACGACGTATTGATGTGTTGATGCAAGACGGTAAAGTGATTGCTTTTAAGTGCTTCCGCACAACCGAGGAAACACAAAAGAATTATCCTTGCACTCCATGACTCTGAATCAGTTGTAATTCACGCCTAAAGATATGGAGCACATTACTTATATGGCGTCCATGTGATATTTTCAATGACCATAAGAGCCCATACAATATATCACTCGCAGGGAGTTGAATTTGCAAGAATATTGCCACTGGGTTGGAGTTGGCTTGAAAGATTATGACGTAGACATTCTATCTTTCGGGAAAGGCCAAGTTAGTAACAGATGCTCTCAGCCGAAATCTATGGGGAGTTTGGCGTAATTGCAGCCCGCGAGCAGGGAGTTGGCCGAGAAATACACCACTAGCGCCACCCTTTTCCGTAGCAGAACGGAGGACAACAAAGCGGTAATTCGTAACACCGTGTCGTCATTTGTTGTGGAGGTAAAAAGGAATGGCAAATATGAAGATCCTGACCTTGGTTCAGCTTAAAGAAAGAGTTCAAGAAGGGAAAGCGCCAGATTTTCGTAACCGAGGATGAAGTGTTGCTGGCTGCAGTGGCCGCCTTGTGTTCCGTATATTTTAGGCTTCGCTGCATGATTATGAGTGAGGTACACATGCCCGCTATTCTCCACCTAAGTGCTGATGAAAATGTACCTGACACGTCAAAGAGACTCCACTGTGGCTAGGTGCGAAGAGCTTAAATGGCGGTAATTTGTAGCCTAAAGGTTCCAATCTAGCAAGTAAAAGAGGAACACCATAACCAGGTGACGACTTTCAGAACATAGGTGTGCCTCTTTGGAAGTGTGAAGAAACATGGACTTTGTAGAAGGATTACCCCGTACCTAGGCATAGACATGATTCCCTTTGTGTAATAGTTATAAGCTGATGAAATCATCCCATTTCCTGAAAGCTACTTTCGTCGAAGATTACTAAATTGTATATTAGAGAAATAGTTAGATTACACGGTGTTCCAGTATCTATTATCTCTGATAGAGGAGCAGAATTTACAGCTAGATTTTGGCCAGTCGTTTTCAAAGAGGTCTCTGGAACGCAGGATTAATTTGAGCATAGCATTTCACCCTCTAATGATGGATGTGCGGAACACACTATTCAAATGCTCGAGGAAATGCTACGGGGGTGTAAAGGGACTCTTGGAGATAGTTGGGATTTATATTTAATACCGATTGAGTTTATTATAACAATAGTTATCACCACTATCCAGGGATAAGCGCTCTTTGAAGGAAGTATGGGCGAAATGTAGATCGCCTGCTATCGGTTTCCAAGCAGAGAGTCAATTGCTGATTGGGCCAGAGCGTTATTCATCACTGAGAGAAGGTAAAGCTATCGAGAACGCCTACTGACTGCACAAAGCCACCAGAAATCGTTTGCAACATGTGCGACGCAGTTATCTAGAATTTAATGCAAATTGACCTGGGTATTTCTAGAAGTATCTCCTAATGAAAGGGGTGATGAGATTCGGCAAGAAGGTAAGCTCAGCCCGAGATTCATTGGGCCTATCAGATCTTCGGCGAAGAGGAGGCCAAGTGGTCATACGAGTTGAACTTGCTCCAGAATTAGAGTCCGTTCATCCAGTTTTCCACGATTCAGCTAAGAAAGTACATAGGAGACCCATCCCGGTCACCCACGATGTCCAAAGATACGAAAGAGCTAGCTTAAGTGCGAGTTCCCGGCAGCCATACTAGACAGGAAGATTCGCAGGTTGAGAACTAAAGATATTGCTTCACAAGTTAATGTGGCGTAATGAGAACTAAGAGGAGATGACTTGGGGAAGGTAGGAAGACATGAAAGCCGACATTCACTTATTCCAAGCCTCAGTCACCAAGAGGTATGTTAGTATTGTTATCATATGAAATGTTTTATATTACATGTATAAACGAGATAGTCGATCAGTCTTTATGTGATGCATGCTATATTGTGTGGAGTAATTTGTATTGGACTTTTTCTGCATTTCAGGTTTTGAGATAGTCCATATTACAAAGGGGACTCTCATTAAAATTTTTCTAAGAATAAGTCAAGTGTTGAGGTTCCTATAAGTAGAAATTTTCATTCGAGGACTTAATGTTCTTAAGGGGAGAGGACGTTACACCTCGTACTGGATTCTGTAGATGGCCTATTCGCATGTTGGTTAAGTGATTTTTAATGCCATACATGCTAGAAGAGGCCTCGGGAAATACGGATAAGTGACACGCGAATCATCGCGGGAGGAGCCGGGGGCAGAGCCTCCACGGCGGGCGGGGCCAGTCACGGAGGGAGGGCCTCGCGTGATGGCAGCGTGTCAGGAGGCCCTGTCCAGGCTCAATTTATAAATTTCAACTTCAATTTATTTCATAAAATCATGTAATTTCCAGTAAAACACGAAGGTTTTGTAGTAGGAGGACGAAGGGTATATTGAAATTTCTTCGTTTACGCTATTAAACGCCCAACTCGAATTAACCTTGGGTAGTGAGGCATTAAGCAGCAAGGAGCATTCCTACGGGTTTAGTTTAGAAATCTGGCCAGCGAATCATCGTGCTACTGGGTTAAGGTAACTGGAATTGCTCCAAATTAGTGTAAATTATACCCAAGCCCTAAAGGAGTATTTCTCCTCTGACTTCCGAGAAATAGCGAGTTTTCGGCCGTATTTACAAGTCAAAGTTTGGATATATATATATATTAAAAGTGATATTTTCTTTCAGAATATTAATGTATTTAGTTCTAATTGATATATATATATATATATATATATATATATATATATGAATGCAAATGGGAGGAAATAGCATAAATATTGACCAAGATATGCGTAGTCGGGAAATCGAAACGAAGGTATGTAAAGCTAGTTTTCGGTAAGATAGCAATCCCAGTATAGTAAACAGAGTAAAGTCTAGAAAAAAGAACATAGAATTCGAGAATTTAATCCAGTATGAATCCAGCAAGAATGTTTTATAATACTATGTTATATTCAATAAAAGTTAGTAGAGCAATATCGCATACGATAATATTTATAAAGGTAGCTCAGTATGAGAATCCGCCTTAATGCAAAATGAGTTCAGAATGAGAATTCAGAATATGGATAGTGTTTTCCAATTGAACATGCTTGCTAAGGGACGTGATTATTGTTTGCTGAGACCTCGTTTGTGCTATGAGGGCATCTAATTGAGCATCCTCGCCGCCCCGGGTTAGTAACTGTGTCGAGTCGTCGCTGAGGGTGGGGATACGCCACTCCAAGGAGTGGTATGTCGTCCGCTAGAGGACGAAGATGGGATGGAGCATTCCCCATATGAGGCTGATCAGCATAGCATTACAAATACAGATACAAATACAGAGTAGATAGTATAGAGTACAATACAGGAGTCCTCCAGACTCAGACAAAGTTATATATATCAGAGGTCATAGTTCGAGCTGGAGACCCAGGGGAATCGGTATGAGGTTCTCGTAGTTAGTAGGCGAGTAGAGTGATTTACTTTTGGATGGTTTTGACACGAATAGGGGTATATGGACTGTTTGTTGGTTGACACCTTCCGGCTTATGGGGGCTGGTATAGGTCCTTGTATGTTATATATGTATATACATGTCATTTATTAGCTGATAGAGAGCAGGTCGCCACGTCGACAGGTATGCTTCTACCATATCTTCAGTACAGATAAACTTATTTCAGATCTCGCCATCCCAGACAGTTTCAGATACTTTCTGCTATTCAGAACTACTGGCATTGTTGCTTATATTCAGTTATGCTCAGTTTCTTTACATACTCGGTACTAGTGGTACTGACGCCCGTTTGGGGTGCTGCATTACTTGCCTGCAGGTACCTATAGACGAGGAGCTGACCCCTCGTGATCCAAGCCAGCGCAGAGCCATCAGCTCCTGTCATTCGGAGCTTGATATTCAGAGGTTTATTCTATTTTCTTTTGGTTGTATAGTACGGGTAGGTCGGGGCCCTGTCCCGACCATCTTATCAGTATTCTTAGAGGCTTGCAGACTGTACATATTTTCCTGTGGTTAGTTTTGCCGGTTGTGTGAGGCCGTGCGTATGTTTAGTTGTTTATGTTTGCTGTGTGGGGCCTTATAAAGTTGGTGGTGGTGACCTTGTCGGTCACGTAGCAGTTTAGCTCCCGTTTACTTGATTCAGAAGTAACTAGACAGCATGGTGTCCTTGTCGGCCCACATAGGCTCCCTTATATTAATACGATTCTGGTTAGCTGTTGTTGTTGTACAGGTGGCTATACGCCTAGCCGGCCGGGGGTTATATTTACAGCCGCTATATAGCCCGTTGATTTCGTAAATCAGAGTTAGAGCCAGCCAGGCACCAGATAGTAGTCTAGTAGTTCAGGTCCTAGTAGGGCACCAGGTGCCAGTCATACCTCTCAAGGCGGGGAGTGACACGGTCTTACTCCATCGTTCCAAAAATCTCAGCTTCATGTCATGAAAACTAGTTATGGACAGACTCATTTCTGACAATATGCCCAGCTCCAAGAACCCAATCCCTCATATTCTCCTTAACGGTGCAGCAAATCATGCTACATCATGTGTATGCTCAGACTAGGCTATTTGAATGATTTGTGCTTGCAATTTCCTTATTCTAAACATGTGTACATTCACCAATATATCAGGAATGATTTTTGTAATAGATATACTCAGAATAACTTTCTATTAATACCTAAGATGCCCATATGCAGAAGTTCATGAGATGCAGTTGTTAGTCATACTAGGGAGATAGGGAAATTCTTGGATGGTATATGCTACAGAGGAGTCATAAGATGATTTTAGTGATAGGATTGAATGGTGTGGTGGTATTCAGGGAAGTGATTGTAGCTATCGAGGTGTCTCTAAAGATTTTACCCGGGAAAGGGGTGATGAGATGTTGGTGAGGATAATAGTCTCTTTTAAAATGAGATTCCAGTTGAGATTTTTGACCGTCAAGATCCTAAGTTGGGGGAAATAAAGAAGTCATTTCAGTGAAGGTTTCAAGGAACACTCAGCTAATAGGAGGAACTACTTGAGAAAATGAATTCAGAAAAGGCCACCTATTCAGATATCAGAAAGCAGTTATGGAATTTACAACTTTGTCCCTAACCGCTCAGTTCCAGCTTGAGGAAAACAATTTCTCCTTAGTACTCCACTAAGTTCCATGTCAATTTCATGTCCTTTAGTTATTTTTCTCATATCTTAGCATGCATGTATGATTCAGAAACTCAGTTTAGATATGTAGTTCAGCTTGGAGTCAGATACTCCATTGGCATTCAGCCTTAGCATTCAGTTCTCGGGATTACAACTCTCTCCCTAGCCTTTTGGTTCAGTCACTCCATCAGTTCTCAGTTTTGGGTGCTCAGTACTTGGGATTTTAGTTTCTTCCCTATCCTTTCAGTATGTTTAACCTACATTCGAGGATGAATGTTCCCAAGGGGGAGATATTGTAACACCCTGAAAGTTTCTAAGATCATACCCCAGACTTCATGAAAGAATTCAGAAGGAAATTGGAAATTTCACCATAGAATGAGTCATTCGTGAGGTAACTCCATGAGTCATGGTGAGACTTATGTCAAGCAGTCAGTGAAATCCTGTTCAAATCATTGAGATAACGACCCACGTCACGACACATAGGATGAGGAGATGAGTCATGGGGTCCTTGGCACGAGCAATAGCCTGAAATGTTAAGACTCCAGGGGATGGGAGACTTGATGACTCGTTAAGTTCAGTAATCAGTCATCCTAAGAGTCGTCGAAGGAAAGTGCAGGATAAAGGTTTTGAGTGACGACGGATGGGACAACAAACCGTTAGGTGAGGAAACGACCCGTTACAATAGTCATCGGAAGGATATCAGTCTCGAGGCAGTGGTGACGCTGAGGGGAGATGACGAGTCATCGTAGCAAGTCACGACTCATCGTGTCAGTCGTGGGATGAAAGAACAGGATTCTTGGCTTTAGTGGCAACGGAAGGACTCACGACTCATTAAGTCAGACAATGACTCGTGAAGTTAGTCGTTGGCATATTCAAGGGATTTTTTGAGAAAAGTTCCAATTCACATCATGACTTGGCACCATGAGTATTCCCTGACCCCACGACTCGTGGAGTGCCTCGTGAGGACTGGCCGAGTCCTTTTTCCTGCTAATTTCCTAGGGTGCTTATGTAATTTCCTATGCTCCTAACTCCTAAACTACATCTTTTTGGGTATCTAGTGGGATGGTTTTAAGGGGAATATCTAGACTAGTCCCTCATTTGATCCTAAAATAGTCACCAATCCTTCTTCTCCATTTCTCTTTTTCTCTCAAGGCTCAAGAACTAGGGTTCCTTTCTAGGGTGCAACAACTTCAATACCTTTAGAGAAATCATTTAACCAGGTATGTGGGACTTCAAAAAGGATCCCCTTTCGTCCTTATGTCTCTAGTTTTATGTAAAACCCGAGTTACTAAATTTAGAAAAAAATTATGTCTTAAGATCTCAATCTAAGCATAATCCCTCATATGTTTTCCGTGAATTTCAAGACCCTTATGATAAGTAGCAATGTATGTTATGAAATTACTATCAAATTCTTGATTTAGGTATATGAAATGATGGTAGAATGTTTTCTATGTATTAGCACTAGTTTATAGATATGGCTCTTATGAAGTATGTACATGACTTTTACCATGATTTCACTATATATGCTTAAAGTATGATTTGAATCTATGAGCTTTCATGAATAAGGAACCCATAACGTATATTACGCTTGGGATTTTTGATTCTATGAATTGAGTAAGAAAAGTTATGTCTATGATTTCCCTAGACTCTCAGGCCTCTGGTTAGCTAAAGGTTCCGTAGTCTTGGTCCTTATCATAAATTAGGGTAGAAGTTGAATGATTTGGACTAAAAATATAAATGATACGTTGATATGTTAGATTTTGATTGATTTATGACTAATTGACATAGATCCTTGAGTAGAAGTTAATATCTTGTTATATTCAGTCTGAAAGTCTCAATCCACTCAAAACACTTAGAGTTTTAAAGAATGGTCAGTTATCAGTGTTGGGATTTCCCATGTTATTAATATTAGTTGATTATTTTAGTCAGTTCATGCTAGACCAGTTTCAGTCATAATACTAGCCTACTCAGTAATTTTAGAAATGACAGCTGATTAGTTTGACTATAGTTAATCCTTGAGGTGTCAGTGGTGCCTCCCAGTTATCAGTACTAGATATTAGTTATCAGCTTTTAGTGGTTCTTTAGATAGTTATGCCACTTCCATATAAGCAGCTCTGACCAGTCTTAGAACCACCAGCTTCAGCCTCAGTTTGTTCTTTAGACAATTATGACGCTTCCAAATAAGAAGCACTGACCAATGTTAGAACACTAGTTTCCAGATATGGTCCAATAAGACTCTCAGGGTACTTCTGGATAAGTATCCTTGACTTAGTCTTGATCCCTAGTATCGAGCTATTAGCTTGGTACTAGTAATTATGTTAGGACCATCCAGTGGGAGTAGGACTTAGCATCATGAGGGGATTGGGGTTCTAGTGCACCCAGGTCTCTAGAACTACGGTTCCACCGTAGGTTATTTTTATTGGCCTTATGGCCCAGATAGTGATCTCACAGTCCATGCCTTTACACCCTAGCAAGGTATATTGGGTCCTACCAGTGGGGTATGTACATCAGACTCCACGTCTAGCTCATGTGGTTATATGTCGGTTATAGACTCTCTCACTAGTAAGTTCAGTCTCAGGTTAGCTCAGTTCAGAACAGTTTCATATTACTCAGTTCAGGTCAGTTTAGTACAGTAATTCAAACCTGCATCTCAAACTTAGGGCATTTCTTTGACCATCAGACAGGGTCTTTTTAGACCATCTCATTATATTTCAGTTTGTTTGGTTTCAACATTTCAGTTTGTCATTGCATGTCTTTACAATTTAGTTATTTTATTCCCCGTGTTATGGTCTCTCCCACTTACTTAGTACATTAAAAGTACTGATGCATACCTTTTATGTTGTATCGTTTTAAGATACAGTTGCAGGTTCACAGACTCAGCACCATTAGCAAATCTCGCCCAGAATTTTTCAGTTGCATTAGTGGTGAGTCCTCATATTTCGAGGTCAAGGATTATTTCTTTCAGTTATATTTCTTGCAGTTAGACTTAGAGTTAGTTGGGGGCTTATCCCAGCAACTCATTAGATAGATGGCTTTCAAACACAGACATAGATTCAGATTTTCAGCTTTATTCTAGTTGTTTAAACATTATCATTTAGTTCTACTTCATGAAAACTTTATTTTATTATTTTCAAGCATCCGCTATGTTTTTACTTAGATTGCCAATGTAATGATAGACCATGGGTTGACTTGAGGTTACTTGTGACTTCAAGTACCATGTCTCATCTAGGGTATAGACTCGGGGTGTGACAAATAATATATTTTCTTCTCTATTTCAACTCCTTTTCCATAATCCAACTCTCGGACCTGATTTTCCTAAAAATAATGTAAAATCACCTCATATCTGTATAAACACACCTAAGTACAAGCATTTTTCCTATGTTTTAAGTGTCAAAAGTTCCATAAATCCGTGGTATATCAGTTTATAAGGCTAACCTATGTAAGGGTTCCTATTCATCCTTATGCCCTACATCTATGCAAGAATAGTTTGAGATTAAAGCTAGGGTTTTTGCCTAATTCTTGAATTGTCTTCTTTCCTATTTATATATGTTGAATTTCCAATATTGAATTCTTCATATTGAGTTGTTCATGGATGCTTCTTGATTCATAATCCTACTCTATTGATTATTGATCATACTTTCTTGATTCTTGATTCTTAATTCTTAATTCTTGATTCTTGATCTTGATTCATGAGGTTGGTTCGTGTCTGTTATCTCATGAACCCAATTGCATAAAAGTCATGATTTTTAAAGCATTTCTATTTGAGTTTAATTGTATTGTTTTCACAAAGCGAGCAGATTTTTAAAAGAGTTTTCATGAAGAGATTTTGAGAAAGTTTGATTTTTAGCATGATTTTCAAAGCTAAAGTGAAGCCTTGTTTTGAAACTCATGAGATCATTTTGAGTATGGAGCTCACAAGTTTTCAAAGAGATGTTTGGAGAATAAGGTCTCCCATATTTTTAAAAGAATGTTTTGAACGAAAGACTACATTAAAGTACAGATTTTAAGCAAAAAGCTCAGCAAGAGATTTTAAAGCATCTATTATATTTATAGCTAAAGTTCTTTATAAAAGATGTTTTTAAGATTCCTCAGATAGGCATAAGTATATGAACATATATTTTGCGAGAATTATCTAGCACCGAGTTGGGTGAACGGGTTCATTCAGACAACCTCTAAGCCCAATAGCTACGTCGCCAATGTAGGTAAGGATTGTACTATTGGTTCGGGCAACTCGACAAATAGTCCCTGCTGAGGACTTTGATTGTTAGGGATCCCTGATTGTGATCGTCCTCTACCCTGGCAAGATTTTGGAAAGCTCTACCAACTTGAACAAGATAGTTGGGCATCATGTGCTCATTCATTTTACTGTCGATTATGATGAACTCCCACCCGACATACTATTTTTATACTTTATTTGCATAAGTACTTACGAAGATATTTTGATGCATGAGTTTTACTGCATAAACTATTTTACACATAATCATATTGTGTCCCATGCATTATACTGAGTTTAGTACCACTTTATTGTTTAATGCCATGTTTATTGACTCCATTAATATATCCTTCTATTGAGATACTCTTGCTAATATTGTTTCATTCAGCTATTTTATAAATATTCCATGTACTGATGCCCTTTTGATGTTGCACATATTATGATGTAGACTTAGGCAAACAGGCACAACAAGGGATGCTTCGCTAAGACTTCACCTCATCCAGCCATTTGGTGAGGCCTCCTATATCCGGAGTGTCATAGTTATGATCGAGTTCTTTTTTTATAGAGCTTGAGGTAGCCGTGGGAACTATGTCTTCGTACCTATTATCAGTTTTACAGGCTTCGTAGCCAGAGCAGTTATTGAGTCAATAATATTAATTCTTAGTATTTATTTTATTTATATGATAAAATCTCTTTTATTATATTAATATCACTTATTTTAAGCTTCCCAACTACTTTATTGAGATCTAAGCTATAGAAAGCTAGGCCAAGGGTTCGCGAAAGTGGTCTGAGTGCTGGTCTACGCCCTAGATATGGATTCTCGGTATGAAAAACATGGTATCTGAGCTTTAGGTTCAAAGAGTCCTAGGGAGTCTGTGAAGCTATATCAGTAGGATCTTATTTATGGTTGTGAGGGCCCCACTTCTATAAATGAGGGACTACAGGTATTAAAGAAAAGTTTTCCTTTCTTTCATACTCTAGTTCGTGTGATAGTCTTTAACTCTATAAGGACTTTATACTGACTCATGTATTTTTGTGTTTCAGATTATACCTCCTAAACATACTGCCAATCAAAGGAACATGCCTCCACAAACCAGGATGCAGACCCTAAATGGGCCACGTACTCCGGTCCAAGGATCTAATGTTGGGGCCTAGAATGCTCCAACTACCAGTAGAAGGATACCAGAGACCCCGATTCCACAACCTCCCAACATGGGTACTTTGAAGGCCAAGTTCAGAGGAGCTATTGAGATGCTCACTTAGTTGGTGGCTGCCTAGTCAGGCCGCCAGAACTCAACATTGGCTAGTATCAGTTCACATGACTCAGGAGCTTCAAGGATCTGAGACTTCCTAAGGATGAACCCTCCAGTTTTCACTAGGTCAAAGGTTGAGGAAGACCATGATAACTTAATTGATGATATTTGGAAGATTATGAGAACAATGCATGCTTCTGAGACAGAGGGAATTTAGTTTGCTTCCTACCAGCTTAAGGATGTTGCTAATGTCTGGTATGATTAGTGGGAGCAAGGTAAGGGTGATAATGCAACTCCAACTACTTGGGACCTTTTTGAGGAAGCTTTTATGAGCCATTTCTTACCCCAATAGCTGAAAGAAGCCAAGGAAGAAGAGTTCGTAAACCTGAGGCAGGGTACTATAAGTGTGAAAGAGTACAGCCTCAAGTTCATACAATTATCCAGATATGCTCCGGAGATGGTACCAGCCATGAGGGAAAGGATGAGGAAGTTTGTTCTTGGTTAGGGTAAACATGTGAAGAAAGAGTGTGAAGCTACACTTCTAATTAATGTGATAGAAATCCCAAGGTTAATGGTATATGCATAACAACTAGAGGAAGACAAGCAGAAAGATAAGGAAGAACACTAGAGCAAGAAGGCTAAGTTGGTAGGTAATGAGGTTACACAACAAAAGATTAGAAATAGGAATATATCCTTATTTAAAAAGAGGTCATCTAGATATACACAGTTAGATAATGTCCCAGCACAGGGTCACGAAAATGAGCAGAGGTCACAGAGATAGGATGGGACAATTCATGGGACCCAGCAACAACCACAATGTGGAAAGTGTGGTAAGACACACTTAGGTGAGTGCCATTTGGGTAAGGACGAATGTTATGGTTGCGGCAAACAGGACCATTATCTCAAAGACTACCTATCTAGGCAAGGCAATGGGGGTATCAGATTCCAGCCTACTCTGTCAGCAAGCTGACCTACCCAAAGGAGCACTACTTTGGGAACAGGCGATGGTCAAAATCGTATGTATGCTATGGCTATCTGATAGGATTTGGAGAACATCCCATATGTTGTTATCGGCATCTTATAAGTTTTCTCCATTGATATTTATTTGTTACATGATCCAAGCACTATATTATTTTTTTTTGACTCCTTATGTAGCTGACAAGTCCGAAAAGCGTCTGAAACTACTCTTAGAGCATTATTATGTTCTTACTCCAATCGGTGAGTCCATTCTAGTAAGAGGGTCAATAGAGATTGTACACTTTCAATTCATCATAAAGACACCAAAAGTGACTTGATAGATCTTGATATGGTGGACTTTGATGTTATATTAGGCATGAATTAGTTATATTGCTATTATGCCATAATTTATTGTAGGACCCGAATTGTTGAATTTTGGTTTCCAGATGAGCCGGTCTTAGTTTGGGAAGGTAGTCCTGTTATGCCTAAGAGTCATTTTATTTCATACCTTAATGTTAGGAAGTTAATTCTAAGGGGTATTTCTATCATTTGGTTAGAGTTAAAGATTTTGACATCGAGCCCCATCCCTCCAGTCTATTTCAATTGTTAATGAGTCCTTGAGTTCTTCCCCCATGATCTTCCAAGATTCCCTCTAGATATGGAGATAGATTTTCAAATCAATGTTGTTCCTAATACCCAACCTATTTTTATTCCTCCATATAGAATGACTCCAGCTGAGTTGAAAGAGATAAAGGAGCAGTTAAAGGATCTACTAGATAAGAGTTTTATCCGCCCCAGTGTTTCACCTTAGGGTCCTCCAGTTCTTTTTGAGCGTAAGAAAGATGGTACCCTTAGAATGTGCATTGATTACAGACAGTTGAACAAGGTCACCGTTAAGAATAAGTATCCTCTTCCTAGAATCAATGGCTTGTTCAATCAACTTCAAGATGCTATGTGTTTTTCTAAGATAAATCTCAAATTTGAATACCATCAGTTGAAGGTAAGGGAAAGTGATATTTCCAAGACAACTTTTAGGACCCGCTATGGCCATTATGACTTTGTTGTTATGTCCTTTGAATAAACTACTGCCCGCTGCAGTCTTTATGGATCTCATGAATAGAGTGTTGAAGCCACACTTGGATATTTTTGTTATTGTATTCATTGATGATATCTTGGTTGACTCCAATAGTGAGGAGGAGCATTCTAACCATCTAAAAATAGTCCTCCAGACACTTAAAGTCAAGGAGCTATTCGCTAAATTCTCTAAGTGTGAACTTTAGCAGAAGTCCATGGCATTCTCAGGCCATATAGTATCCAGCAAGGGTATCAAGATTAACTCTCAGAAGATTGAATTAGTTAAGAATTGGTCTAGACCTAGAACCCCGAAAGATATCAAAAGTTTCTTGGGTCTAGCAGGCTATTACCAGAGATTTATAGAGGGATTTTCATCTATTGCCACTCTGTTGACTAA
This sequence comes from Datura stramonium, assembly GCA_018107945.1. NCBI lineage: Eukaryota > Viridiplantae > Streptophyta > Magnoliopsida > Solanales > Solanaceae > Datura > Datura stramonium. The sequence goes on along the minus strand of JACEIK010003375.1, from coordinate 15,017 downwards.
GTTGACCCATAAAATGCCAAATTTTAATGGTTTGAAGCTTGTGAGAATATCTTTCAGGAATTAAAGACCCATTTGACCATAGCTCCTGTATTGACCCTACCAAAGAGACACAAATGGTTTTTTTGTATATTATGATACCTCTAGAGTTGACATTTGATGTTTATTGATACAAAGTGGTAAGGTTATAACTTATGCCTCCAGGCAGCTTAAAGTCCACAAGAAGAATTATCCTACTCATGACCTAGAGTTGGCAACGGTTGAGTTCGCATTAAAGATTTGGTGCCATTATCTTTAATGTGCTATGTTGATGTGTTCATAGACCACAAGATTTTGTAATATGTATTTAGCCAAAAGGAGTTGCACTTGAGACAGAGAAGATGGCCTGACTTGCTCAAGGATTATGACATGAATATTCTGTACCATCAAGGTAAAGCTAATGTAGTTGATGATGCTCTTAGATGGATGTCTATGAGGAGTACAACCCATGTAGAGGAAGAGAAGAGAGAACTAGCCAAGGATGTGCATAGGCTTTCACACTTGGGAGTTCATCTTTTAGACTCTGAGGAAGGTAGTGTGCATGTTCAAAATGGTGCAGAGTAATCTTCGGTAGTGGAAGTTAAGGGAAAGTAGGACAAAGATCCCCTCTTGCTTCAGATGAAGGAAAATGTTCAAAAGCAGAAGGTATTGGTTTTCACACAAGGGGGAGATGGCGTCCTGAGATACCAAGGTAGATTGTGTGTTCCAGATGTAGATGGCCTCATAGATAGAATTTTAACATAATCACACAGTTATAGATATTTGGTTCTCCCAGGTTCCACCAAGATGTACCATGACTTGAGAAAAGTCTATCAGTGGAATGGTATGAAGAGGAACATAGCGGAGTTTGCGGCTAAGTATCCAAACTATCAGTAAGTTAAGGTTGAGCACCAAAGGTCATGCAGTGTTGCTCAGAATATAGCACATCCCAAGTTAAAGTGGGAGATTATTAATATGGACTTTATCACTTGTCTAGCAAGATCCCACAAACAGTATGACTCTATTTGGGTGATCGTGGACTGAATGACTAAGTCAGCTCATTTCTTTGCAGTAAAGACTACAGACTCAGCGAGGATCTTGCTAAGTTATACCTTTGGGAAGTGGTGGGACATCATGGAGCGTCATTCCATGATTTTAGATAGGGGTACTGATTTTACGGCTCAGTTTTGGAAGTAAATTCAAAAAGGTCTGGGTTCGAAGGTGAACATTAGTACCACTTTTCACCCGCACACTGATGGCCAGGCAGAGTGTATTATTCAGTCCTTGGAGGATATGTTAATATCTTGTGTTATTTAATTCAAGGGGATTTGGGATTACCATTTTCCTCTTATTGAATCTACTTATAACAATAGTTATAATTTGAGCATACATATGGCTCTGTATGAAGCTCTTTAAGGGCAGAGGTATAGATCTCTAATTGGTTGGTTTGAGGTTGGTAAAGTAGAGTTTATAGGATTATATCTAGTGAAGCAACCTATGGAAAAGGTTAAGATCATCCAAGAAATGTTAAAGACTGCGTAAAGTCATTGCTAAGTCTGATACAAATGTTAGGCGGAGAGATTTAGAGTTTGAGGTTGATGATTGGGTGTATTTGAAGATGTCACCCATGAAGGGTGTTATGATATTTGTAAGAAAGGGAAACTTAGTCCCCGCTATATTGGTACATTTCGAATTTCTAAGAGAGTTTTCAAGGTAACTTATGAGTTAGAGTTGTCAGCTAAATTGGCATCAGCCCATCTGGTTTTCCATATATTTATGCTTAAGAAGTGTGTAGGAGACCCTTTACTCAATATTCATATGGAGAGTGTTGAGGTTAATGATAACCTATCATAAGAAGATAATTTGGTGGAGATTCTAGATCATCAGTTTTGAAATCTAAGGAATAAAGAAATTGCTTTTGTGAAGGTGTTATGGAGGAATCATCATGTCGAGGAGCTACTTGAGAAGCTGAAGCTAATATGATGGTCAAGTACCCCCATTTACTCCTTCTAGTCCAGAAATGTAATGAAGTAAAAGTTTCCTCTTGTAGCATCCATATTGGTTTCATATCCCATTAAGTTGGAGTTGAGTTCCTTAGAATGATTTTGTGTTGCCTGAATTGAGTTTTAGTAATTTAGTTAGATCAACCATTGACTAAGCCTAAGTTCAGTTATCATTGGAGGAAGAATGATCCCAAGGAGGAGATAATATAAAAATCCTCAAAAGACTCTAGGAATTAGTCTGGGACTTAGAATAAAAACCAGCAGAAAAGGTGTCAAAAGGCACAGTACGAGCCATGTAACGAGATGTGGTGAGAATCAATGAGTCGTGACATAACTCATGAGAAGGGGAGTGTTTCAGAGTGAGGGAAACAACGGGAAACTTAATGACTCATTATGTCAAGTAATGAGTAATTCTGATAAGTCATTGGTTAGAGATCAGATAAGGAATAAAACAGAACCAAGTTGTTCTAATCACCACGGAAGAAGACTATGAATCGTGGTGACTAGGTATGGATTGTACTGACCACTCGTGGCATGAAGGTTTAGAAACCAAGTAACTAAGATTTAGTGACCACAAGTCACGGTATGACTTGTGGTAGCGGCTGACGAATTGTACGGAGCAGTCGTGGGTTGAAGTTCATAATCCAAGAAAATTTCTCCAGTCTTGAAGGAAGGATCTAACAATCCGTTGCTCCACGATATGACTCGTTGGAGGAGTCGTGGCCACTGATGGGCAAGTTTCTATAAATGATTTCAAGGTTATTTTTATGAATTCCCACATTTAATTCGTCCAAGCCCAGATAGTTTAGGATTCCTAAAGGCATCATTTATGTATTCTAAATAACCTAATCTCCTATTCGTCCAATTCCAAACGTAAATTCAAGAGAATTAAGCTCTCAAATCTTCAAGAAACTAAGCAGTCTTCTTCTCCAAAAGTTAGGGTCCTTCAAGCTTGAGTCTAGGGCTTTAATTTTCAGGCTATGTAAGGCTAACCTAAGTAAGGATTCCTGTTCATCCTTATTCTCTACATTTAAGCAAGCATTATTTGAGATTAAAGCTAGGGTTTTTGCCCAATTCTTGAATTGTATTCTTCCTTATGTATATATTTTTAATTTCCATTATTGAATTCTTCGTATATATTTAGTTTTTTATTGATGCCTCTTGATTTATAATCCTACTCTACTGATTGTCGATCATACTCTTTTTGATTTTTGATTCTTGATTTTGAGGTTGACTCATGTATCTTATCCCATGATCCCAATTGCATAAAAGTCATAATTTTGAAAGCATTGTGATTTGAATTTAATTGCATTATTTTTATAAAGCAAGACGATTTTTAAAAGAGATTTTCACGAAGAGATTTAAAGAAAGTGTGATTTTTAGCATGATTTTCAAAGCTAAAGTGAAGTCTTGTTTTGAAACTCATGAGATGATTTGGATCATAGAGCTCACAAGTTTTCAAAGAGATGTTTGGAGCATAAGTTCTTCCAAGTTTTTTAAAGAATGTTTTGAGCGAAAGGCTCTTCATTAAAGTTTAAAGATTTTGAGTGAAAAGATCAATAAGTGATTTTAAAACATCTATTATATTTGTAGCTAAAATGTTTTATAAAAGATGTTCCTCAAGATGCCTCAAATAGGCATAAGCATATGAACATATGTTTTGGGAGAATTGTCTAGCACCGAGTTGGCTAAACAGGTTCAGAAAACCCCTAAACCCCTTAGCTACGTCACCAACGAACGTAAGGATTGTACTGTAGGGCAACTCCACAGATAGTCCCTGGTGAGGACTTTAATTGTTAGGGATCCCAGATTGTGATCGTCCTCTACCCTAGCAAGGTTTTGAATGGCTCTTCCAACTTGAGCGAGATAGTTGGGCATCGTGTGCTCATTCATGATAGTGTTGGTTATGAAAAACCCCCACCCGACCTACTATTTTTATACTTTATTTTCATAAGTACTTACAAAGATATTTTGATGCATGTGTTTTACTGCATAAACTATTTTACACATAATCATATTGTACCCCATGCATCATATTGAGTTCAGTTCCACTTTATTGTTTCACGCCAAGTTTATTGACTCCATTTATGTCTTTCTATTGAGATACTCTTACTAGCATTGTTTCATTCAGCTATTTAATATACAGTACATTTCATGAACTGGTGCCATTTTTAGCACTACATCATATTATGATGCAGTCTCAGGTAAACAAGCACAACAAGGGACACTTCGCTAAGACTTTACTTCATCCAACAATTTGGTGAGACTTCCTACATCCGGAATGTCACAATTTTGATCGAGTCCTTTTTTATGGAGCTTGAGGTAGCCTTGGGAACTATGTCCCGACACCCATCATCAGTTTTAGAGGCTTCGTAGACAGAGTAGTTATTAAGTCAATAATGTTACTTCTTAACATTTATTTCAGTTATACGATAAACATTCTTTTATTAAATTAATCTCACTTATGTTTAAGCTTTCGCACTATTTTATTTAGATCTAAGCTATAGTAAGGCAGACCAAGGATTTTCTTGGATTATGAAAGTGGTCTAAGTGTCAATTTATGCCTTGGATCTAGATTCGGGGCATGACAAGTTCCATGTTTGCCAAAGAAAGGTGGCATGAAAATAGTTCAAAATGAGAAAAATGAATTGGTGACACAGAGGATAGTTACTAAGTGGAGAATATGCATTGATTATCGAAAGCTGAATAAAGTCACTAGAAAATACCACTGTCCTTTGGCATTCATGGATTAGGTTTTAGATCGGCTAGTTGTACATGATTACTATTGCTTTTTTGATGGATACTCTGGGTACAATCAAATTATGATTGCACCCGTGGATCAGGAGAAAACTACCTTTACTGGCCTATATGGCACCTTATTTTGAAGGATTCCATTTTGCAATGCTCTAGGAACCTTCCAGAGGTGTATGATGGCTATTTTAACTGATATGGTGGAAAAGCATGTAGAAGTATTCATGGGTAACTTCTCTATTTTTGATGAATCCCTCAGCATCTGGATGTAGTTTTGGCTAAAAGTGTAGAAACTAACCTGGTTTTGAACTGGAGAAGTGTCATTTTATGATAAGGGAAGGAATTATGTTGTGGCAAGATATCTTAAGTAGGAATTAAAGTTGATAAAGTGAAACTTGAGGTAATATAGAGAAGCTTCCTCCGCCACTGTCTATAAAAGGGGCGTGTAGTTTCCTGGGTCATGTAGGTTTTCATCACTGGTTCATGAAGAATTTCTATAAAGATGAAAATCCAATTTGCAAACTACTTGAAAAATGCACTAAGTTTTAGTTTGATGCAACTTGTTTAGCCACCTTTGAAGAGTTGAAGAGGTGGCTAGTGACTGCCCCTATCATTATTGCATCAGATTGGTCCACATCATTTATTTTGATGTGTGATACTAGTGATTTTGCTGTAGGAGCAGTCCTTGGGAAGAATAAAGACAAAAGGTTTCCGTACGATATATTATGCCAGCAAGATGCTAGATGCAGCCAAAGAAATTATACGGCCATAGAGAAGGAGTTGCTGGTGGTTTTCTATGCCTTTAACAAATTTCGAACATATTTAGTGGGCATTAGGGTGATTTTTATTTAGATCGCACAACCATGCAATACATGTTTGAAAAGAAGGATGCAAAACCAACACTCATATGATAAGTCTTACTAATGCAAGAGTTTGACATTGAAGTCAAGGACAAAAAGGGTACAGAAAATCAAATCGCTGATTATTTGTCCAGATTGGAAGATAGGGATGATATGGTAGACATGGTAGATATTAGAGAAATATTCCCTATTGAGAAGTTGTTTGTCCTGAATACGCTAGAATTATCATGATACACAGATATGGTAAATTTTTGGTCAGTTACGTCTACCCACCTGATGCCATTCAAGAGGAAAAAAGGAAGCTAAGGCGTGATAACTAATTCTATATTTGGGATAAACTATATTTGTATACGCTATGTCCAGATCAGTTGACAAGAAGATGTGTTCCAAAAGAATAAGTGCAAAACATTATTGAGAGTTGCTATTCGTCATCATATGGGTGTCATAACAGTGGTGAGATAATAGTGGAAAAAAATTCTGCAGTTGGATTTTTACCGGACACGGACATATTTGCGAGAGCGTTTGTAGTTTCTGGAGAGCTGGAAATATTTTGAGGATGCCTATGAATGGTATCAGGGAGATAAAGTTTTATGATTGTATGGGAAACAAAATTATAAGGCCCTACATTCCTTCAAAAGTAAATAAGTATATTTCGGTAGCTATGGACTATTCGTCCAAGTGGGTGGAGGCAATTCCACTTCCCACTAATGGTGCGAGTATGGTAGCCAGATTCCTAAAGAAACACATTTCACTCATTTTGGAACTTCAAGAGACATTACAAGCATTAGGACACCAAATTCAACACAAATTGTTTTACAAGTTGATAGCCAAGTACAGTGTTAGACATAAAATGGCCACGATATACCACCTATAGACCAGTGGGCAGGTAGAGATCTCAAACATGGAAATCAAGAGGATATTGTAAAAGATAGTAAGCATTTATTGGAAAGATTTGACAAATAAGCTTAACGAAGCTCTTTGGGCATATTGAACGGCCTATATAACACTGATTGAGACGTCCCCATATCATTGGTGTTTGATAAGGCATGTCACTTTCCCGTTGACCTCGAGCATAAAGCCTAATGGGCTATAAGAAAGTTGAATATGGACATGGTGGTAGATGGGGAAAAGAGATTATTATAGCTGCATGAGTGTAATGCCCCAGAAGCTCTAAGATCAGACCAGAGAGTTGAAACGGAGAAAAACTGAAAAATATGCACCAGGTCACAAAATGGGTCGTTACTGGACCCGTGGGGTTGACCATGAGTCGTTAGGTGACTAATGGTGAGGTCCTAGTATTAAGATTTGGAAATTTTGATTGGAAGAGACCATGGGCATAACCACGAGTCGTGGTTAGACCCCACGACTCATTGAATCAGCCGTGGTCAAGATTTGTTAAGGGATAATGGTTTTTGGACAGTGGAGACCACGAAAGGTGACCACCAGTCGTGGTCACCAACCATGATCTGTTAGGTCCCTCGTGGTGAACCGTTGAGGAAATATAGGTAGTGCACTAGATGACTGAAGGCCATGAATCGTGGTACAGGGTGACGACTCATCCAGTTCCTCATTGGGACTAGCAATTAGTTATTTTCTGCGAATTTATTAAGGGATTTTTCATAATTTCTATGGTTCTAAGGCCTAAACTACATCATTTTGGGCTCAGTTAAGGTGGTTTTTAATGAGTGAAACCTATCCTAAGCCTTACCATTCCATGCATGCAAGACTCGGAGGGTTTTATAGGTGATCAAAGCTTAAATCCATCAATTCTTCTTAAATTTATTTTTGGTGTTCAAGGAAGAGGGAAAATCAATCTACCCAGGTAAGTGAGGCTATGAATGAGAGTTCCTCCCTCTTTCATGCCAAAACTTCTATCAATTACATGAGATTTTACTTCTATAATTCAACTTCCATGATCTAATCGCTCTAATCTATTTTTTGTGAATTTCTCCGTGATCTATCTATAGGTCAATGTGTTTCATGTATTAAATCATGTTTTATCATCTATGGAAAAATTTTATAACTATTTCGAATATAGATTTATAGATTCGTATTTAAATCAAATTATGCCCAATTATGCATGTTTTTATGAAAAAATCAAGTTATGATTTCATTATGATCTTGATCCTCTTTAGCCCACTATGATTTATGATTTATGATATGATTTCTCTTAAATGCTCATCATGATTTATTAATATCAAGTACAAATAATTTACAAGCATGTATAAGTTCTCATGATTTATGAATTTATGATTATGGTCGACTCACGGGCCTTATTTTTATGGATAGTTCATGTATTTTCAAGAATGCTTATGATTATCATGATTTAACTAGTTCATGAATTTCATGTATATTATCCTATGATCACTATATATGTTTTGGGAGTAGTATTTAATACCGAGTAGGTTCGGGGCTCAGGTTTTGCCCTGAATCTCAGAACTACATGCCACCGTAGGTCATGGTGGGACCTCCCTTAAGACTATCCCCTTTTCCCAAATGGGTCTTTCATGAGTGGTATCACGCCCTTTCATGGTTCTACCCTTGACAAGGTACGAACACCCTCCTGGCCAGGGGTTTACAGGTTGAGCTCCATGTGTTCTCATATGGGGTATGTCGGTTATAAGAATCTCCCACTGTTTCGCATGATTTACTCATGATTATGATTATATATTTTGGCTCAAGTCATGTTTAATAAAGCTTTTCTCTCGTGAGCACGATTATGAATGATTTACGAATGTTTTGAAACCTTGAGCCTTATGTTATATTATGATATTTATGTTATGATCATGTTGTCCTACTCTTATGTACTTTTATGTATTTTAAATGTCCATTTTACTTACCTTGCATAATTGGTACATTTCACGTACTGACCGCATACTCTATGTTGTTTGGTTTAATGATACAGGCTCCAATCTTTAGCCTCAGCCCCGCTATTAGTCGATTCTAGTGTTTGCATCCAGCCTAGTGGTGAGTCCTCATCTCCTGAGGACAATTTGCAATCAGATATCTTGAATTTTCAGTATTCAAACTTATCGGGTTAGTTTGGGGTGTTGTCCCATCAACCCATCAGTTATGTAGAGGCTTTCAGACTATACGTAGTAATCAACTCGTCATGTATCATGTGATTTTTGAATTCGATGTTATGTTATGATGAGATTTATATTATGTTTATCTTGTAAAGTCTTCTACTTTATTGATTGAGTTAGAGGTATGTTCATGCCATGGGTCGACTTGGAGATCCTTGTCCCGCATCTCGATCCGGGCCCATGTACGGGTCGTGACAAACTTTCTATCAGAGCCATAGGATTTGAAGTGTCCTAGTGTCTATAAAAGATGCGTTAAGTAGAGTCTTTTTCATGGGTGTGAAGCGCTCCACACTTATGATGAAGAGGCTACGAACGTTTAGGAAATATTCCCTTCTTTCATGATCTCATGACGTGGGATGAAAATCCTATCTATCCTTCTAACTCGTGCGATATAAGTTTGCAGAATCATGCCTCCACATCGACCGAATGGAAGGAGAAATGAAAATGGCCACGATAACAGCAACAGAGAGGGGCACCATCAGGCCCCACCAGCCTATGAGGAGCATGCACCAGAGTCGGCTGCCCACGCTGAATTCAGGGCATCCATACAGATTCTAGCACAAGCCTTGACCTCCTAGGTCAATCAACAGGTGGTGGCACATCTCCTCAGAAGGGGAATGCGGCGGAGGCTCGGGTCAGGGATTTTTTAAGGATGAACCCGCCATAGTTCCTCGGGTCAAAAGTAGATGGGGAACCGCATGAGTTCATTGATGAGATTCTGAAGATCACCCAGGTCATGGTGGTGGAAAATGGGAAGTGCATTGACTTGGCCTCTTATCAACTGAAAGGGGTCGCGCATATCTGGTTCAAATAGTGGAAAGATATTAGGGCAGTGGAAGCAGGCCCTATCCGTTAGGAGGAGTTTCATGCCGCCTTTCTAGATTGGTACTTCCCTCATGAGATGAGGGAACTGAAGGCAGCCGAGTTTGTGAATATGAAGTAGGGTAACATATCAGTTAATGAGTACGCTTTGGATTTCACCCATTTATCCAAGTATGCGCTAGAGTTAGTGGCAGATAAGAGATCTCGGGTGAGAAGATTTGTACATGGAGTGGCGGACTACCTGGATAAAGATTGTAGGATCGCCTTGCTGCATCAGGAAATGGATTTTCCCCACGTAGTTTTACACGCCCAGCAGATGGAGGCGGTGTATCAGAGGGAGAGAGAGGCCAAGAGGGCCAGAACAAATAGTTATGGGACTTCTTAGCCCAAATAAAGGGGCGGACATCACCAATAGTCTCATCACAGGTCTTTTTCTCTAGCACCATCATCAGCTAGTGCACCATCTAGACCACAAGGAGATTAGAGGAGCAGGGCCTCAGATTCGAGGGGCCAGGGTAGCATGCAGATAGAGAACACCTTCTCAACCTATGTGAAGTGTGGCAAGAATCACCTAGGGAGGTGTTTAGTTGGCTCAGACGCTTGTTTCGGGTGTGAAAAACCTGAACACAAACTCCGGGATTGTCCTTCAGCCAAATCAGGGGGTGGTGGAGCCCGTATGCCAGTTGTTAGTTCAGTAGGTCCAACAGCACATCTCTCCCAGCAGGGTGCTTCGACTAGTTTAGCTGGCGGCCAGTGCTAGAACATATTTTATGCCCTTGCGTCCCGACAGGAGCAGGAGATTTCTCCCGATGTGGTTACTAGTACGTTATGAGTTTTCCATCTTGATGTATATGCTTTTTACATCCAGGGGCTACCTTGTCTTTTGTGACACCTTACATGGCTAGTAGTTTCAAAGTCAGTCTAAAATCTTGTCGGAACCATTCTCAGTCTCTACTCCAATGGGTGATTCAGTTGTAGCTAGATGGGTGTATAGAAGTTTCCCAGTCACATTCCTTTAGAAAGTCACCTCAACAGAGTGAGTAGAGTTAGCCATGATCTATTTTGACGTTATCCTCGGCATGGATTGGCTATTTACATGTTATGCCTTAGTTAATTATAGAATTCGGGCAGTAGAGTTCAGGTTTTCAGGTGAGCCAGTCATAGAGTGGAAGGGTGGTTCAGCTGTGCCTATAGATCGTTTTCCTATCTTAAGGCCAGAAAGATGGTTTCTAAAGGTTGTGTGTACCATCTAGTTATTGTTAAAGGTACTACATCCGAGACCCCAACTATCCAATTAGTTCTAGTGGTATACGAGTATCCAGAAGTGTTCCCAGATGATCTACCGGGTATTCCTCCCGAGAGGAAAATCAATTTTGGTATTGACCTCCTACCCGACACGCATCTTATATCTATTCCTCCTTACAAAATGACTCCAGCTGAGCTAAAGTAGTTGAAAGATTAGTTGAAGGACCTACTATACAAGGGTTTCATTAGACTGAGCAAATCCACATGGGGTGCACCAGTTCTCTTTGTCCGAAAAGAAAGCTGGCTCTCTTCGTATGTGTATTGATTGTCGGCAACTGAACAAGGTCACTATCAAGAATAGCTACCCTCTACCCAGGATTGATGATTTGTTTGACCAGCTTCAGGTGCCAAGTGCTTTTTGAAGATAGATCTCAGGTCTGGATACCATCAACTCAGGGATTGGGAGAATGACACTCCGAAAATAGCCTTCACAACTTGGTATGGTCACTATGAGTTTGTAGTTATGTATTTTGTACTAACGAATGCTCCTCTAGGTTTTATGGACCTGATGAACAGGGTGTTCAAACCATATCTAGACATGTTCGTGATTGTGTTCATAGATAATATTTGCATATACTCTCGGAGCGAGGAGGAGCATGCCGCTCATTTGAGGGTGGTGTTGCGGACTTTGAAGGATCGTCAATTGTATGCGAAATTTAGCAACTGTGAGTTTTGGTTGAATTCTGTGGCGTTCTTGGGTCATGTGGTGTCCAGTGAGGGTGTGCAGGTAGACTCACAGAAGATAGAGGCAGTGAAGAATTGGCCCAGACCAGTGAATCCTTCAGATATTAGAAGTTTCTTGGGCTTAGCTGGCTACTATTAGAGGTTTGTTGAGGGGTTTTCATCTATTGCAGCACCGTTGACTAAACTGACCCAAAAGAAGGTAAAGTTTCAATGGTCAGAGGCTTGTGAGAAGAGCTTCCAAGAGTTGAAGCCTCGGCTCACCTCAGCACTTGTGTTTGCCTTACTCGAGGGTACCAATGGGTTCGTGGAGGTATTGTGAAGCTTCAAGGATCGGACTTGGGTGTGTATTAATGCAACACGAAAAAGTTATAACTTACGCTTCTAGATAGCTAAAAGTGCATGAAAAGAACTACCCGACTCATGATCTCGAATTGGCGCGGTGGTATTTGCCTTGAAAATATGGAGACACTACTTGTACGGGGTCCACATGAATTTGTTTACAGACCATATGAGTTTACAATATGTGTTTACACAGAAGGATCTCAATCTTCGGCAAAGGAGGTGGTTGGAGCTACTTAAGGATTATGGCATGAGTGTCCCTTACCATCTAGGAAAGGCTAATATAGTAGCCGACGCACTTAGTAGACTCTCTATGGAATATGTGTCCCATGTAGATGAGGGAAAAAAGGATTCGATGAAGGATATGCATCGACTTGCCAGGTTGGGAGTTCATTTGGTTGACTCGATCGATGGCGGGGTGATAGTTCTGAACGGATTAGAATCATCTTTGGTGACTGATGTAAAAGCTAGACAAGATGAGGACTCTACTTTGGTAAAGTCAAAGGAGGCCATTCAAAATCATAAGGTAGAGGTCTTCTCCAAAGAGGGATATGGTGTGCTTTGATACTAGGGGCGCTTATGTGTTCCGAATGTTGATGATTTGAGGAATCGAATATTGCATGAGGCTCATGGATCTAGGTATTCTATACATCCAGGTGCCACCAAGATGTACTGTGACCTACGAGAAGTCTATTGATGGAATGGCATGAAGAAGGACATAGCAGAATTTGTGGTTAAGTGTCCAAACTGTTAGTAGGTGAAGGTTGAGCACCAAAGACCCGAAGGTGTGCTCCAAGGTATTAGCATTCCTACTTGGAAGTGGGAATAGATCAATATGGACTTCATAACAGGTTTGCCTCACACTCGTCGGCAATATGACTCCATCTGTGTTGTTGTAGACAGATTGACCAAAGCAGCTCATTTTCTACTGGTCAAAACCAGTATTTTGCGGAGGATTAGGCCAAACTATACATTCGAGAGTTGGTTCAATTGCATGGAGTGCCCTTGTCCATCATATCAGATAGAGGTACTCAGTTTACCTCTTAGTTTTGGAGGTCGTTTCAAAAAGGAGTGGGTACTCAAGTTAAGCTCAGCATAGCGTTTCACCCGCAAACAGACGATCAAGTAGAGTGAATAATTCAGACTCTCGAGCACATGTAGAGAGCATGTATGATTGACTTCAAGGGTAGTTGGGATTACCATTTTCCTCTTATCAAGTTTGTGTACAAATAACAGCTACCATTCCAGCATTCAGATGGCTCCATTTGAGGCTCTTTATGGGCGGAGATGTAGATCACCTATTGGCTGGTTTGAAGTTGGTGAATCTACGATAATAGGACCAGGTTTAGTCCATGAGTCTATGGAGAAGGTTCAACTCATACGGGACAGGTTAAAAACATCTCAAAGTCTCCAAAAGTCCTATGCCGATGTGAGAAGGAGAGAACTAGAGTTCGAAGTGGATGATTGGGTGTTTCTGAAGGTGTCTCCCATGAAGGGAGTGATGAGGTTTGGAAAGAAGGGAAAACTCAGCCCTCGTTATGTTGGCCCTTATCGGATTGTTAAACGAGTTGGCAAGGTGGCATATGAATTGCAGTTGCCCTCAGAATTAGCTTACATTCATCCTGTTTTTCATGTATCGAAGAAGTGTTTGGGTGATCCAGCTTTGGTGGTTCTGGTAGAGAGTGTGGGTGTGAGAGACGGCCTTATCTATGAGGAGATTCCCGTGGAGATATTGGATCTTTAGGTTCGGAGGCTAAGGAACAAGGAGTTAGCTTTAGTCAAGGTGTTATGGAGGAATCAACATGTTGAGGGAGCTACGTGGGACGCCGAAGCGGATATGAGAGCTAGATACCAACACCTATTCCCTTCCGGCTCCGTTTTAGTTTGAGGTATCAGTTTTTTCCCTAATACTCTATTTAGTTTTCATGTTCAGTTTATGTGCCCAAGTTTCCTCATGTCAAAGTATGTATGTATGGTTCACGAATACAGTTCAGCCATGTAGTTCAGTTCGGAGGTAGTTATTCCGTCAATTTTTACCTTAAATGATCAGTATTTAAATATGATGATTGCATTTCTCTTCTTTTCTGTATGTTTTTCAATATTCGATGATGAATGTTCCCAAGGGGGAGATATTGTTAATGCCCCGGAAGCCCTAAGATCAGACCGGAGAGTTGAAACGGAGAAAAATTAAAAAATCTGCACTAGGTCATAGAACGGGTCGTTACTGGACCCGTGGGGTTAACCACGAGTTTTTAGGGGACTCGTGGTGAGGTCCTTGTCTTAAGTTTAGGAAATATTTATTGGAAGTCACCACAAGTGTGACCACGAGTCATGGTCAGACCCCACAACTCGTTGAGTCAGCCATGGTCAAGATTGGTCAAGGGGTAAAGGTTTTTGAACAATGGAGCATGGTCAGCAACCACGATGCATTATGTCCCTCGTGGTGATCCGTTGAGAAAATATAGGCAGTGCACACGATGACTGAAGGCCATGAGTCGTGGTCCAGGGTCACGACTCGTCCAGTCCCTAGTTAGGACTGACAATCAGTTATTTTCTGCGAATTTATTAAGGGCTTTTCCGTAATTCATATGGTCCTAAGGCCTAAACTACATCATTTTGAGATAAGTTAAGGGTTTTTAAAGAGTAAAACCTATCCTAAGGCTTACCATTCCATGCATGCAAGACTAGGAGGCTTTTAGAGGTGATCAAAGCTTAAATCCATTAATTCTTCCTCAATTTCTTTTGGGTGTTGAAGAAAGAGGGAAAGATCAATCTACCCAGGTATGTGAGGCTATGAATGAGAGTTCCTCCTTCTCTCATGCCCAAACTTCTATCAATTCCATGTAATTTACTTCTATAATTCAAGTTCCATGATCTATGGGGTTTAATTTAATTCTTGTGAATTTCTTTATGATCTATCTATGGGTCAATGTATTTCATGTATTAAATAATGTTTTATGATCTATGGGAAGATTCTATAATTATTTTGAATATAAATTTATATATTAGGATTTAAATCAAATTATGCCCAATTATGCATGTTTTTATGAAAAATCAAGTTATGATTTCATTATGATCTTGATCCTCTTTAACCCACTATGATTTATGATTTATAATATGATTTCTCTTAAATGCTCATCATGATTTATGAC